>JAOVVB010061568.1:0-14319 GCA_028570985.1 Heterobranchus longifilis | reverse complement strand
TCGCCCAAAAAGTCATACTATAGCCTTTGGTTTTTGGCCAAAAATCCAAAATTTTCAAAATGCCTCATATTCGAGTAGGTTATGTAGGAAGGCCCCCTAAAGGCATTGCACCTTTTATTTTTTGAAAAAAATCTAAATCGTCAGAGTACAGCGCGTTTTTCAAAAATCGCCCAAAAAGTCATACTATAGCCTTTCAATCAGGGCAGACACACGTTACAGTGAACAATGATTTTTATTACCATGTCCATGATAATGAGAAATGTGAATCAAGCGTCTTTTGGCGATTAGACCCCGCCGCGATGTAGTAGATATGGGGCCAGCGGGGTCTAGACACAGGTGGTGGTGATGAGTGTTGCTGAAGATCTGGATGATGGGATGCGGAGCAGGACTGGGCGCTGGTGTGAAGGAGGCTGGAGGTGAATGGGGTGGAGGAGGATCGCGTCGGTTTGTCGCAAATAACAAACTAGCAAAGGAGAGAAGAACATGGTTTAAAATATGGCAGTAACGATGTGATTGGCCAGAGACAGACTGTAGCTTAATCGGATTGGTGCACACCTCTAATCAGCTGATAGATGCAGCAGGAGGAGGGGGAGGTAAAGAGATGAACGAATGAGTGAGTAGATTAATAGTATGCCTAACTGAACTTACGCATAAGCTTCATGTGATTTTTGGCCAAAAATCCCAAATTTTCAAAATGCCTGATATTGTAGTATGTTGTTTAAAAAGCCCCCCAAAAGGCATTGCACCATTTATTTTTGCAAAAAAAATCAAAATCGGCAGAGTACAGCGCGTTTTCAAAAATCGTCCAAAAAAGTCATACTATAGCATGTGCTTTTTGGCCAAAAACGCAACTTTTCCAAAACGCCTCATATTCGAGTATTTGGTCTAAAAAGACTCTCAAAAGGCATTGCACAGGTTTTTTTTTTTGCAAAAAACTAAAAATCAGCTGAGTATTGCGCACATTCAAAAATCCACCCAAAATGCCATACCGTAGCATGTGTTTTTTGTCCAAAAATTCAAACTCCTCAAAACTCCTCATATTCAAGTATGTAGTCTAAAAAGACATTTTTCACATTTTCGCAACATTTTTGACAAAATATTATACTATGGTGTTTTTTATTTATCTTTGACGAGATATTGTGCGGCCAATATACTATAATATTATGCATTTCCAGTATTTTTGCAAAAAAAGAAAAGAAAATTGACATACCATACCATGACATTTTTGTTGACATATACTATGACGCTTTTTCGGCAGTTTTGATGTTTTCGTGGCATTTTTGATGGCATACTATACTATGACGTTTTTGTGACACTTTTGACAGTTACGCTACATTTGTGAACTGACAAACAACACACTCTTGCCAGGACTTGCACCTGGAATCTTCCAGCCAATGGATGGATGTGTTACTATTACACCACAAGAGTCAGTTTGTATTGTTTTCAGAACACATTAATTTAAACTGTATGACATTTCCATCATATACTTTGACTTTTTTATGACATTTGTATGACTTACTATACTATGACATATTTTCATGTCATACTATACTATGTTTTTTGACATACTTTACTATGACTTTTTATGACACACTATACTGTGACATTCAGCATGGCATACTTTACAATAACTTTCATTGCAAACTATACTATGACATTTTTCATGATATAGTATATTATAACGCATTTTTGATGACATGACTTTTTATTTAGGGTTTTTGACGACATACTATACAATGGTGCTTTTGCTTTATTTTTGACAAGATACTATACTGTGATTTTTTTGCAGGATTACTGACAACATACTATAGTTTGACGGAATTTTGGCATGTTTGCAAAAGAAATTATGACATACTATGCTATGGCGTTCTTGCTTTATTTTTGACAAGATACTATACTATGAAGTTTTTGTGGCTTTATTGACAACGTACTATACTATGACCAGTGTTGGGTAATGTTACTTTTAAAAGTAAGTTGTTACATTACAGGATTACTGACATTAAAAAGTAATCTGTTAATTACTGAGAATAGTATTTTTGCATTACAAAAATGAAAAGACGATGCGCATACTACTGTACGTCTACTTTTGCATGTATTTACTCTTCCGTCATTATAGCCTCGTCTACAGCCCATAATCTGAAACTCTGCAAGCTAATAAAATGACAAACTATCTACAGCTCATAATCTATAACTTTGCAAGCTAACAACAGGACGACAGACGCTGTATCTCTTTACGGCTCCATTATGTTTGATTAAATAAACATATATGATTCAGAGGGTACCGGGGCTCATGCATATACACTAACCAGTTCATACAATGCGTCATTTTTTTTTGCAATTCAACTGCAATGCATCCACATGTATTCTTGTGAACACAATATCTCAGGAATGCCTCGAGGAACTTTCTTCACATTTGGACTCAAGCATGAACTCATTAGATGGAGGTCAAAGGTCAAGGTTACTGTAGTCTTGCATAGCCAGACCTATCTCTACAACAATGTGCCAGTGCTGGAGTAAGGTCTGGATCCAGTGCATTTTCACTCTTGGATAGGGGGGAAAAATTCTGTCTTGTTGTTCTTGATTTCTTTAAACCAATCACAATCGTCTTGGGCGCCGCTATGGCGCGGATACATGGACGTTGCTTCTTCAAAATAAAGTTGGGAGAGAACTTGTTTTGGTGGAATATTTACACAAAAATGGTGTAAGCATATTCTTTGCAGATCTTTACAACCACTCACAGAAAGAACGTGCGTAATTGCGTAATCCCAATCTTCAAAACCTGCCATTTTCAGCATGTAGGTTGATAGCTCGGAGGTTGTTGCTGTTTCCTGTAGTGAAAGGACTTTGAAAACAGGAGCGGAGACCAGAAGTATGGCTTTAACCAGGCACTGTTCAACATTATGGCCTTTATTCAAAATCATAACTCAGGAACAGAAGGGGAGACATTTGGTCAGTTCCTGAATTGGTGACACTAATCTTGGGTGCCTACTTTGACTCTGTGATGATTGTTTAGATCTTCTGTGCTGTCAGTGCTTCATGTGTGTGAAGCATCCACGTTTTGCCAAAAATCCACTTAATAATGTTTATTGAATTCCTTCAATGTCTTCACTACATATATTATATGAATCTCGACAGACATGGATGTAAACTGCAGCTGGTTGGCGGAGCATACTAGTGGTACAGGTGGTAATTCTACTTTAATATAACTTTACTTAATTCTTCAACCCTACCATCTTTATGCTTTTAAAATCATCATATAACCAAATGATACCAGTGGTCCATCATTCCTTAAGATTTATAGTCAAAGTGGGACTCCACAATCGTCATCGATCTGTGATAAAGGCCCTGTGGCAGACTGAAAGATTCTGCACAACTTATTTGTGTGCTTTTGCATTTTTATAAATGGAAAATATGAGCAACATGTAAATGTAAAAGTGTTCCTTTATATTCAGTTCCGCAGAATGACAGCGCTGCGGGAGTAACAGATTACGACACATGTGGCGCAGTGTATCACATTTTGCATAATGCACTGTGACATATAAGCTCCAGAGGATCTCATTTTCACTCCCGAGTATGTCTTGGGGCTAAACTACGTCACATTTTTTGACAGCTGCCAGTTCTACATGTCCTCGAATGATGGTCGAGAGGAGGTGCAACTGTGAGGAATTGATACTCGGCCAGTTTCGCCTCACTGAATCACAAAACAACTGCCATCCCAGAGCATTACGTCTGCTCAGTGTGCGTGTACGGTATGTGTTGGACTACACAGTACGCTGCACAGGTGTGTGGGAGTGAGAATTGAATTGCAAAGGAAAGACAGGTCAGAATGTAGCGTATGTGATAAACTGCCACTTTCTGAAGTGCATACTGCTTTTTGCTGCCTGCCAAATTATACAAACAGATTGACACAAATGTCAGTCCCGTGGTGGTGCTAGAGGAAAAGAGTCAGGGATCACCAAATTCAGTAGGATTGATCCTCTGGGGACCCTAAATGTTTGTATAAAATTTCACGGCAATCCATCGAATAGTTGTTGAGATATTTCAGCCTGTACTGATGCTGCAAGCAGGGCTAAAATTGATCATTCTAACTATATACAGATGCAGCTGTGTTGTGAATGATTGTCAATGCAGTCAGTATGTGCCATGACACAGAGTGAGAATTGTAGATGTGGGTGGCCACATCATTTATAAGTAGATGTCAAGGGCCAGCTGGTGGATGCACACTCCCCCTTCTCCTGTATCCAAAGTATTCACAGCCAAGTTGTCACCTAACATTCAGCTGTCTCCAACATCGAGCAGCAGATCTATCATCAGACCACAGCAACAGAATAGCCAAAAGTGTTATCTCCACCTACATTAATGTGCCATCTATGAGCCATAATTGCTCATGGCAATATTGTTTCTTCAAAAAATACCTGCTGGAAGGGAAAACAAAGTTGCATCACCTGCACTGGAGCCAAAAAAAGCACCGACTTGGGCTGACTCTGAAGGGCAGACAGACAGACTTCCTAACAGTGTCTGATATGTGATGCAATAACAATCTGTTAAAAAAAAAAATACAAAAAGGAAGATGGCAGTCAGCCTTTATGAATAGGCCTATTCCCCTGTCTGCGTTGTTAGATGTGATTTCACACTGAAAACCGCTTTGTTGCAGATTTAGTTTTAAAACATCCTCCACAATCACAAAAGAAATTTAGATCACAGCATTAATCCTCTATTGTGGTCATTAATTGTCTGTCTCAAGTTTTAGTTGACAGTTCACACAGTCATTAAATCATTATTTTCCTATTTTTGGTATAAAAACATTGTACCAAAAACGTCTCTCTAAGTGTACATAATACATCATAACTGTTAATAAAAGTCTGGAGGAAAAGGCTGCAGAAAACATAGATTGGAAGTTGTTGCAAAGCAAATACGGCGACATATTAGAGCGGTACCGGGAGTTTCCAAGCGTTTTAAGGGCTCAGAAACGCCGGAGTAATGTGCACGCGAGCCATAAACGTAGCAAAAGGTATGCGTTTTGAAACAAAAACATAGTAATATGGATGTAGCCTCAGGGCTGCCTCCCACATAGCAAACAATGTGATGAGGTTTTCTGGTCCATCCGTTGTGCAGTCAGGAGATTACTGCCTTCGTAAAGCCCAGCAACACTACAGGCTTGGCGATGCTCAGGACCACCCATCCACCATCATGCTGTTTCAAAGTCTGTTAGATCACTCTAAACCCATACACTGTAATCCGCTCACATGCAAAACAAGTGTGGACAAGGAGTTGCTGTTGCATCCACTTGTTTATGTAGCATAACATACTGTATAAGAAGAGCGAGGGCCAACTTCTTCTGCAGGGCCTCGGCATTTCTTTGGTTGCTGAGTTTAGTTTCCTTGAATTAAAGCTGGTGTACGAATCTGCAATCCTCTCAATTACATTCCCGCTGGATGGTTTTGAAGAGTAGACCCTTGATGACAGGTAATTAGCTCATTGATAAACTCATTAACAATTTGAAATGCGTTGTTGAGACAACGTGTTATTAAATCTCCACTGGTTGCTATGATGACGTTGCATCTAATTGCATTTGTTTCTTAAGATAAAACAGAAGTGCTACAAGCTTAGTTACGCAACAGTGGTGGTAATTTCCTGTCAATATCCAATGCTGTGGGAGCCATCAGGATCATTTTATAGCACATTTTAAGGCTCTGTGATCGCCTTTCTTAGTTTTTCTCCAGTGCTTCTGTAAACATTTTGAAAGATCCATTCTCTCTGAGCATCTTGTTACAGGCTTCCTACATATTTTCCATTTTGAAATTCCATACTTTTCCAGACTTCTCGATACATTTTTCAGACCATATTTGACATAGGAGTACAAATAGCGATGTTTCATTATCTGGCCCCCCCGCTTGTCAGAGGCGTTTTTTAGACGGAAGGGATCGCGCCGTTTCCCACCATTGGGTGCTTGATGGGCGTGTCTGTATCCTGACACAGCAGTTGTCAATTTATCTTCCATGACTAATGACCGACAAAGAAAACATTCCGACTACACCCTCCTACAAACACTTTGCTGCACCTGATTGGACGAACGCTTTCACTCGTCGTCTGCTCCCAGATTTCAAACCGGACCAACACGACGGCTCATTTGGCAACTTTCTCTTGCATTCCGAAAAATAGTTCACTGAAAAATGTGTTTCTGTAAACATTTGAGGCGACAAATAAGCCATGCAGTTGCTGAATCTGTCTTAATTTCCGTGAATTTTCGAGAGGCGGCGAGTCACGCTGGATGCCCCCGATTTGCATAACGTAGCCGGCAACGTGACACCCCGTTTCTCGAAACTCACTGCGGCGCTACCAGAATGCATTGCACGGCTGCTTACATAGACAATGTATGGGAAGCGTGGAAATGACGGTCCCTGTGGGCACGTACCATCACACAGCAGGAAACATTTTAGCTCCAAACGCCATGAAAAACATTCCGAAATTCAGACTTTTTATATTTTAGAAAACAGAATTGGAACAATAAGGAAGCACTTTTTTTTTTCCATACTCTTTTCTTTTTTCCATACTTGTCCAGACCTGGAAATTACTAAAATCAAATCCCATACTTTTCTATACTGCGTAGGAGCCCTGTTATCTAACAGCATGTGATAGCAAAGATGCAATGACTGAGAAGTGTTAAGATGTAGCTCCTCCCTTTATTTTTGCAGCTACAACTTTGACAGAGCATATTCTCAGTAGCAGTTTAAACATGCTGCAGTACAAATCAATAAAAGCATGTCTAAAGTATGTACGTGTAGGCCGTCATATATCATGTAAGATAATGTTACATGCATTATGTTGTATCATGCAGTGTGTGTTGTTCACTGCATACTGTAATAGTGTTTTTACCAAGTAGTTTTCTTTTTTCGCACTGTAATAACATTCCTGCGAAAGTCAATCTCATTTTAAATGACAGTAGAGAAACTATCTGCCTCAAATGACCTTATCTTAACTGCAGATGCTGGAGACTGTACAATTTTAGTTCTGTTAGACCTCAGTGAAGCTTTCGTCATGGTTGGTCGTGCTGTTTTATTGGCTATTCTTGAGATCTGGATGGTACTTGGGGTTAAGCATTAAGTTGGTTTAGTACCATTCTGACTTACAGATCATTGTCAATTAAAAAGTGAAATTCCTTCCCTTCAAATATCGTTATCACCCTCAGATCCCATTCTCTCGTGTCTTTACGCGCTCCCTCTTGGCTGTGACTTTGTTTTAAATTATATTAGTGGTGTGAATCTTTTAGGCGCCTCCCGATTCAATTACGATGCAGGGGGCTGTGATGTGATTATAAGACAATTATCTTGATGCATCAAAATGTTCATTTCTATACATGATTTATGTTTTCTCACTGTGGGGCTACTTGCTGCTTTTAAAACATAGCGTATTTATAATAATCAATAATTAATATACATTTACTTCCATTATCTTTTAGTTTAGTTAGACACAACCTGCATTCATGGGTGCAGATCCCGGGGATACATGCCCCCTCAATATTTAGAGCATGTCCCCCCCCCATAAAAACATGGAAGTAGCAGAGGACTTTTAATTTGAAGGACCGCTAGACGCAACAATGCCTCTGGTAAAGTAGGGGGCAGTATGCAACCTCAAAAGCAATGTTTACAATATGCCATAAAACAGCCATAGAAAAGCTTAGAGTTTTATTTGTACTGTGCAGTATGTACTTAATGTTTTTATTATGTATCTGCATCTGCATTTATTATATTCTGTATTGCACTTTATATTTTATTTATTGCGTCTGTTAACTGGAGGACTACAGATGGAAATTAGCGTCAAACTAAATCTGGTGCAACCATCTTTTCATGTCATATAAATGCTCAATGTCATTGCACGCTGTCCTTTTCTAAATAAAGTAAATTAAGCACTTCATCAGAGGTGGTGACGTTAACATTTGTGTGGACAATAAGCCACACAAAGGTGAGATTTGTGCCCGATCAGAAGTGTTTTCCACCTCAGATGAAGAGCAGCGCAGAGCTGCTTCTCTAAACTTTGTCTCATGCAGAGTCCAGAGTCCCACACTGTGTCTTTCAGACAGTCTGAGTTACGTAACGCACAGCATCTTTGTTCTCCACTTCTCAGAGAACACAGATGTGTGGGAGGTGTTTTGAATGTGCGGAGAGTTTTAAACATGAGCGGAAATGTTGCTGAAGCATGATATGAGCTACTAAAGTCCAGGGGTTTGTAAATTCATTACAATTAATTAATTTATCATTTGCATTGACAAGTGCCACATGCACATTAAATGCCTACATGTGTGTTGACTCAGCAGAGATAAAAATTAAATGAGAAAAGTTGATCTGCAGGAGAATAAATATATGAAAGCAATAAAGGATGCCCGAGAGCCTTACTGCATTATATTCCATTATAGTTTTATATTTAGGATTTTCCTTTACATAAATAAAGACATTTCCACCATAAATTGATGCATAAAAATTCACCAGAATGCAGGAAATGAAGCGTTTGATGCTCAAATTTTCCTGGGGGACTCGAGAACCCCCCACACTACACTGCATAATGAGCGGGGGGCTCATTATGCAGTGTTTTCCCGAGTGTTAGGGTGTACGTTAAATTTGCAGCCGCCCCCCCTTCCAAGGCAGCCAACCTATGAGAAACACTGACAATACATATAGGCTATATATTTTCATTTATTCTGCATCGATTATTGACTTTTCTCCATCTAGACATACTCTTTCAAGAGAAAATTACATTCATACAGTAGTGCATTTTTACTCCAACTCAATTTAGAGAGAAATATCTATTGCGGCCTCGTACACCAAGCCTGTGGCCAGAAACCTTTGTGTTTTCTTTGACTGTGACCTAGAAACAGGGCCCGCACTATAGATACGTGTTTCACCACAGTATTTGGCATGGTTCTGAAATCAAGAACATTTGATATTTACAGGATTTAAGGAAGGAATTATTCAGAAATTTCAGAAAGTCTGATTGTTGAAGTCAGAGTTTTTATTACTTGAAGTTGAAGTAACAGAGAACAGGCAGGATACAGATTTGTTAGCATGGTTGTTTGAACATAAAACATTTTTATTTGCTGACTTTATAGAACAAGCATGGGCTAAAAGAAAGATGGTCCTGTGTGATTCTCTGTCCGGATGTGATATTTACTGATATTATTATTTCTGTGGCTGTTTACTGGCAATAGCTTTATTTTGTGTATGAGATGCCAGTTTTATTGCTAGTAAGATGATGTATAAGGTGCAGTATGAGAATGTAACTACTGCAATATGTTCCTTTTTTTTTCTTTTTTTTTTTGCAAAATTTAAGATGTTTATGGTTATTGTACCAGAAGCTATAGATGAAATGTTTTTTGTTGTATCGGTTGTTTGTAATTCCATGTGGGACGGGCCACTTAGTGGCATGAACCGTAAATAAAATAATTCAGAATTGAGATTTTATATGGCATCTGGGAGTAGTGCAGCAACAGCTGGCATTTTTTTTTTGTTTCAACATATCTCATGTAAATGAACGTATCGCTCCCAGGCCTCCAGATTGTTTAGAAAACTGCTGCGAGGATCTTAACGGGTGCCAAACAACGGGACCCTTTGACCCCTACTTTGGCATCTCTGCACTGGATGCCAGTCAAATGATTTTAAGGCTTTACTGATCACGTTTAAAGTTCAGTGGGGGTCTGGCCCGGAGCTACTATGCTGACCTTTTTAGTTGCCCATGAGCCAGAGTGCACTTCCAGATCCTCTGACGGGGCACTCCTGACGGCTCTCCAGTCTCGTCTCAAATCGAGGGGCAACCAAGCACTTGCTGTCAGAGCTCCTCAACAGACAAGTGCCCTGCTGGAGAAACTGGAGCCCACTGAGTGTATAGTACGTTTTATAAAACAGCAAAAAATGTTACGGGAACATGAAGTGCAGAACACAGGACACCAATGGCACCACTTATTTCTTTCTATTCTCTTTTTCAGAACAAGAGCTTGAAAAATAAACTGCTCTCGGGACACAAACTTTGTGACGCCTATGCTGAAGAGGTAAGGATTGTCGATTAGTACATTCTGTTTTTATCACATGCATAATTAATTCTCAGCTCCATCTTATTAAATGTTCATAGAATAGGTGCAATTCATGATAAGATATTGCAGACATATTTTGTGCTCTTGTGTGCAATGTTAACAAAATACTAATTATAACATCTAACGGAGAATTTTTTGTCTTGTTCCTTAAAATGACAATAAGCTATTCACTATCACTGAGATCATTAATTTAATTAGGAAACTGTTGGTGGTACTTGTAGCCTACGTGATGAAAGATTCACAAAAAGACCCACTAAAGGTTAGGATTAGTCTATTCCTGTCTCTCTCACTCTCTCTCTCACACAAACGTGGTTTTGGCTGCCCACTGAGTCTCAGAACAAGTCGTCTCTAACGGCAGGCTCTTTGATGGCTGCACAGAGCAATCTGAGGAACTCAGGTTATAGTGAGAGCAGCTTCGGGTACATTTGGTCTGTGTCATTTCTGCTGTCACATACTTTTCCTCTTTTTCTACTTTGGCTCTGCTCTGCTCCGGTCAGCAGCGCCCACCAGGTTCACATCCTTAGTGAAACCTTGAGCTTTGAACTGCTTCTTCCTGCTGACCAACGCTCATGCTGTGATTTAGCTATGCAGGATCTTACAAGGCAGCGGGTCCTGCAGGCGTCCTCATGACACGCCCTGATTACACAGCTGGTGCTGTGTAATCAGGGGCTCAATAGTTATGCAGCTATGCAGTTGATGATTCCAAGTATTTCCTGTATCCAGGCTACAGTATGTGGAATGACTTTAGATTTTTACAACACAGAGACTGGGTATCGGACTTCGATACTTGCACAGATCAAATTGCTTCAATGCTATTGAGTAAAATGCCTTGTCATTCAATACCAAATTTCAATACCTAAGGAGTAAATCTCATCAGCCAATAAGTATGCAGAATGCTTGTACCAAGATCTAATAATGTTTGTGATTGGCCGTCTGACGTTACACGTCATAGACGCATGCAGGAAAAACACTACAGAGACGAGGACCGTGTGTGTGTGTGTGTGTGTGTGTGTGCGTGTGTGTGTGTGTGTGTTGTATTTTGAGAGGCTTGACTACAGACGCATACTTGTAAAAGAGCACAAAGGATTTGTACTGTAATGTATAATAATATTGTAATTTTTTTGTTAAAATAGA
Organism: Heterobranchus longifilis; assembly: GCA_028570985.1. Taxonomy (NCBI): domain Eukaryota; kingdom Metazoa; phylum Chordata; class Actinopteri; order Siluriformes; family Clariidae; genus Heterobranchus; species Heterobranchus longifilis. The sequence continues at coordinate 3,104 of JAOVVB010061568.1, read as the reverse complement.
TTTTTACAAAATTGGTATCTGAAAAAGTATTGTTCAGGAAGTCAAGATATTGGTACCGGTATCAGTATCTAGGGCTGCCCCCTCTTAGTCGATTACTCGACTAATAGGTTGTTTTGGTGGTCTTATAGTCAACTAAAATGTATTTAGTCAATTAGTCATTTTTATGCTTTTTTATGCTTTCATGCTGAAGGACTTATTTCCAAGAAACGTATGAGCACACCTCTGGTAAAAAGTGGTGCTTCTGCATGATCGTTTGTGTAGAAACTCAGTTTTACAGATCTGTAGATTAAATCAACTAATCAATTAGTTGACAAAATGTGTTAGTCGACTACAAAATTCTTTAATCGAGGAAGCCCTGTCAGTATCAGATTTGTTTTTAACGATAGCCACCCCTAGAGTGGGTATGGAGTGAGTGTGGTGATGCAGACAGGTTTATAGAAGGCCACCTTGTGGCTCAGGAGGTAGAGCGGTCTCGCTGCAGTCGACATGTCGAAGTGTCTTTGGGCAAGATATTGAACCCCAAACTGCTCCTGATGGAGTCAAGTTATTGGTGTGAATGTTTATCGCTCCTGATGAGCCTCTGTCACCAGTGTATGAATGGATGTGGTGTGATTGGGTGAATGCCGATTTGGACATTTTCAACAAAGGCTAAATCTCCCCTGAGGCAGCTGAGGTTAGTTTGGTCAATGCTACAGAGAATATTACCAAGGTTTTTGAATGGAAGAACAATTGTTAGTAGTTTGCATTTTCAGAGGACAAGGAATTAAAATGAATTATCTGTCCCTTCAAAAAATATTTGTGCCCTTGAATTACTAGCACATGCTCTCAAATCAGGCACACGTCTTACTGTCGCACCTATAATCAACCTATAATGTTCAGTTTTTGTTGAAACAGGTTTAATGTTGAGACTGCATTAGTTTGGGTTTTTGGTGTTCCTAATTAACTGGCACCTGAGAGTATACAATCACACAATTACTAGGGCTGCCCCCTCTTAGTCGATTAATCCACCAATTGGTTGTTTCGGTCTGGACTAAGATTTCTTTAGTAGATTTTTTCATGCTGAATGACTTATTTCCAAGAAACTTTTGAACACATTTCTGTTAAACACAAGACTTAAAGTGGTGCTTTTGCACAAGTCTTTGTGTAGAAGCTCAGTTATACAGATCTGTCAATTAAATCAACTAATCGATTACAGAGTATTCCTTTAATTGAGGACAGCTCTAGCCATTACATAGTTGCATGCATCCTCAAGCAACCAAAGCTGTCCAGCAAAGAGTGCTGAAACAACGTCCAATGAAGCTTGACAAGAAAGCGACAGAGGGACAAGGAGAAATGGAAAGGATGACCTCAAGGGAATTAGTTTAATAATAAGCTGGCACCTCAGCACTGAGCTGCTTAGCATGGGTGCTTCCCGACAGTACCTCACCTGGCTAGCCATAACCTGTGACGCTATTATTTTTTACGCTTATTTTTTTGGGCCATTTTGCCTTTATGATAGCACAGCTTGAAGATTGACAGGAAAGGGGGGAGAGAGGGGGGACGTCACGCAGCAAAGGGCCGCAGGTCGGATTTCAAACCCGGGCCGCTGCAGGACTCATGGGGTGCGCGCTCTACCCACTGAGCTAGACATCGCCCCTGATGCTATTATTCTGACTTAGGCCTATGCATCAGAATTAGTATGAGAATAGACAGCACATAACTGTAGATGGAGGTTTTCTGAGCAAATCACAGCCCATAATGCTATTGCTGTAACAGCATCAGCAATGATGGACTTTGCAGCCCAAAGTTCCACAAAGAGAATATATTGTTTGGAAACTCTTGAAGTTGAAGAGCTTTTCATCGACCCTGAAGTCTAACACTAAGGTTATTCTTGAGTTCCTATTTAGACACAGGAAATTGCTGTTGGAAATCACAGGCTTTTTTCCTTCTACAAATCCTCCAGCTAAACATCACTGACATTTCACCAGCTAAGCGTATCCAAGCCATCGTCACGTATTCAAACTCTGAGGAGATGATGGCACATTTGACTACGCAGCCAAGTCTGATGATAACATTTCAGGAAAGAGTTGGAAAGAGTACAAAGGCTGTGAAGAGGGCCTGATTGAAGTTGTCGGTCAGTCGACACAGAGCCAGAATATTCCTAGCGACAGCAAAGGGAATGAGCTAAGTGGTGATAAAATATGACTTTGTGCTTGTAGATGATAATATATTATACTCACTCTGTGTTCTTGTCCAGTGCTTCTTTGTGTGACTTATTTCTGCAGAATTGTTATCAAGGCAAGTAGACTTTGGGTTCTTAAGGGAGCAAATAGCTAGAATTTCCTTGAACACAGGTAGATCACTGGAGGTCACTGTCTTAAATTCCCTTAGGAGGCTATAAAATTGAAGTAAATCAGTGAGAGAAATGTTCTTACATGCCCCTGCTTTCATCCTGAAAAGTTATTTATGTTTTAAAAGGTTACAAACTGAACCTGTGCTATAATCACACTGTAATGACTGCAGAGTCACAGAAAGAGATGGATACTAAAGCTACAACACAACTGCCACCAGAGCAGGTAATTGCAAACATTATTCTATTACAAACAATATTGGTAAAGAAGTAAGATATGCATATACTCAAACATTCCACTGAAAATCGACAGCACTTGTTTGTACAAGCAGCGATTACGACCCATATTTACGTTGTGTTGTTAGGTGGTGCCTAGTGGCCGTATTAATTATAACGGGAGCAAAACAGGAAGTTATGTAACATATACCGACAATGTGACTTTGGTGCGGGCGGGAGGGAGGGGTGGTGGAATGGTCAAACGAACACATGATTTTCACCCAGGAGAAAATTATTTAAGTTAACGTTACAACCAGAACTACGTCACATTCTGCATCATGTGCGTAATTGCGTCATGTACGGGTGCACGAAAGTGAAACAATGTAACAAATATACTGATTTTAACCCAAACCACAATCATTTTTCTAACTATACCAAGTTGTTTTGTTGCCTAAACCTAATGAAACTATGTCACGTTAACGACGTGTTTAAAACCGCGACCGAAACGTTTAGGTATGAGGACGGAAAATGCTCGGGTCATAATTTCTCCGCTGATTTA
>JAOVVB010061537.1:0-14320 GCA_028570985.1 Heterobranchus longifilis | reverse complement strand
GTGGAGGCATGCAGAAGATAACACAGTCTAGGAAAAATATCATAAAGCACTAGAAATGGGGGGAAAAAAAATCAACTCTTTTGTGTGCCAAGTCGCGTATTGCAACGACTCCAAAGTGGACTTTTAAAAAAATCCATGTTTGCATTTGAAGTGGTAAAGTGTTGCCATTCCTCTCTAATCGTACAGGTGGTGCAACTATTTGCAAAAGTTTGTTTAGGATGGTAATAAAATACAGAAAATAAAAAAACTATTTATAGAATCATAATACAGATCGAATTGGCACCTAGGTATCGTGATAATGTCGTATCAGGCGGTCGCTGAATATTCATCCCTAGTATTGTTCCAATGTAAATGTTGACCTCATACGGTTTGATATGGAAAAGCCTTCTCAGGCACACACTCTGGTGGCATGGCTGAATCATTCTGAGCTTTTCTAATATCTTCAGTGATCTTCCTGCATATGGGAGATATGATTCAGATTGATTCAGATTGATGTTCTTGGGAGCCGTCTCAAGGTGCCAGCTTTATTATTCTTCGATCCTGGCTGTAGGCAAGTGTAAACCTGAATAAGAGTGTGTAGTGAGCTTGAGATTTGAGGGTGTCTCTGGTTGGGTAGGATTAAAAATAGATTCTCTTCTATATCTAAAAAAAAAATCCCAGTCATCTATGGCTACCTACATCAGTAATAGTTCTCTGTTTATGATGAGTTTGCTCCGGGTACTCCAGTTTCCTCCTACAGTCCAAGGACATGCAGATTTGGTTAATTGGCGTTCCCAAATTGCCCGTAGTGTATGTGCAGTATGTACCCTGCGATGAACTGGCACCCTGTCCAGGGTTTACCCGCCTTGTGCCCTAATTCTTGCGGGATAGGTTCCAGGCCCGCCTGCGAGGATGAAGCGTTATAGACAATGCGTGAGTAAGAGTGTTACATACAGGAGGTGAATTAATGTGTGTGTACAGTACGTACAGTACAGTGCAACTCCCTTAAAAGTGTTGCGTTTCTCTGATGTTCTCTACCACTGTTGTAATTTGAACTTAATGAATATGTTGAGAAAGAGAAAATTGGGCGAGGGTACAAACTTTGCATTTTGTGAAATACATCTGTTAGCTCATTAGTGAGGCTGTAATCCAGCGTGGCTCCTCTAGAACATAAGTAGATGAAGTTTCTTTTAAATTAATCCATTACCCTGGTACCGGTTTGGCCGAAGTGGAAGTCAACCTCTTAGAACCTATTCAATCTCCAAAAGACACCACTTTTGCCACAATCTCAGCTTTCTCATTATATTTAATTTCTTTTACTCGTCTCTCTCTCTCTCTCTCTCTCTCCTTCTCACACACACTTTCTCTACACAGTCGGATAGATTTTAGCTCACAATCTGGATCTTAGGAAGCTCCAGTCACCGTGGTGACCTCTTCCTCTGCATCAATGTTTCTTTCCTCACGGTTTATTGCCTTCTCAGATCTCCAGCGACACCTCACATATTTCTACCATCGCTCCAAGCAACACCAGGCATGCCGGGTAACATTCGAGATGGCAAGTGATGCCTCTCCAGGGAGCCATGGTGTCTTTTGTCACAGTGTCTCTTCACTGATCCAAGACCAATGTCTCCTGCTTAAATAGTAGCATTGATTATAATGATAATCATGAATCTGGCCTGAGATCAGTGCGAAATGAAAACACCATGATAGTAGCTCATCTGACCTTTACTGTGACATTCTTTTTAATAAAACTGTCTCGGTACACACACAGTTTACAGTTTACCGTTTGATCCCATTACGAAAGCTCTTATAGGCATTTCCAAAAATATCGGCACCCTTAATAAAAGTTATATTTCGTTATACAGTACAGTGGAACCTTGGATTGCAAGCATAATTCATTCCGGGAAGTGTGCTTGTATATCAAAACATTCATATATCAAAGCGAATTTCCCCCATAAGAAATAATGACGGCTCAGACGATTCGTTCCTCAACCCAAAAATATATTTTTTTTAAAAACGCAGAGCTGACAGTTCTGTAACTTATGCCTTAATTGACAACAACAGAAAGGCATGAAATAGTTATAACAAAAACTAATGTCACATGCTCTCTGCTTCCCGCGTTCAGCTGCTTGTTCTCTGCACTTTTTAAACATGCAAAACATTACCATTACTCACTACTGCCATCTAGTGGACAGGTGGGTTTATTGTTCACCTATCCAGTAGAGGGCAGTAGTGATGGTAATGGTAAGAATTTGCATGTGACATTAGTTTTAGACACAGTCACTGCAAAAAAAATCCTAGCTGCAGTGATTAAGACCAGAGAGAGGAGAGCAGGAAGGGGGGGAAGGGGGCTGCTGTGTAGGACACACACACCTCCACGCAAGTACACACACACCTCATCTCGAGCACACACACCCTCCCGCGAGCACACACACACACACACCGCAGGAGCGCACACACATACAAACACAAAACAAAAGATGCTTTAGAAAAAAACCATCAGCTCAGTAGTGATCACGTTACTCTCTGCGTCAAAACAAGAAGCGCATGCATGCCACATGGTACTCAATGAAATTTGGTACTCGTAAATCAAGACTCACTCGTTTATCAAGAAAGAATGTATTAAAAGATTTTGTTCGTCATGCGGAACGCTTGAAAACCGGGTTACTTGCAATCCGAGGTTCCACTGTATTTTTTTTCCCTCCTCAGTATCATTGCTGTTACACTTGATTCAACAAATGTTAATTGTGGTGGCCTAGTATTTTGCAGGAAACTGCACTACCTTATATAATGTTAAGAAATATATTGGAATAATATATCTACACAGCATTGTTACTGTACATTGTACACTGTATATAAAAGAGTATATGTATAGTATGGTATAGAGTATCATATATTGACACAAGGTCATTACCAGTAGTGTAATAGCATAATGATGGGTTGAATGTGGAATTAATATGGAATATACGATGTTGAAATACTTATTTTAGAGTTTATAGAAGTTTTGTCCAAATCTCGCAATGCCAAGAGACCAACTGTCACTTAGATATGTGCAGCAAAGCAATAGAGTATTGTATAATCCCCTCCAATACCAACTGGTAGAGATATTTATGTCCTGGACGGACTTTTACCGGTCAGACTGACATTCGGCGACTGATCTGTACCTTTTTTTTATCCATCTTCCTCTTCCTCTCCCTTCACTTCATCTTCTCTTCTCATTGTCCCTGAGCATGTCCCTATCTGGCCTGGTAGAACGAAAAGAGTGATATGGTTCGTTTTCCACATCAGGAAAGACGAGGGCCAGAGAGTATACTAGAGGGAATAAACTGTCACAGACTTTCACCCGCCTGCCAACTGATCTCTTTATCTGTCATTCCCCATCTCTCTCTCTCTCTCTCTCTTTCTCTCTCTCTCATTCTTTATTCCACATTACATGATACACCTCTGCCTCTCCTTTGGCTTTTTTCCATCTGGCTCTTTCAATCATTCATTACAGAATCTTTCTCTCTTCATTTGTCTCACTCAATCATACGTAATTATCATTTATTTATTCCATTCATCTTCATTTACCATAGACAGGGTTGTGCTGAATTCGGGGGCCTATCTTGCAAACACTTATATAATGTATTTCTTTGAGGCAGCAAGGCTATCCACTGTATGAACCTCTACTTAATTATCAGCTCTTGTTTTATAAGAAAGAATCTGGGGGAGCTTTGGTGACCCTAGTCAGGGTGGAGTAATGGTTCCAACTTTGGTGCATATAATCTGATCTGATAGAGGGATCTAAAGTTATATATAAATTATGATAAATTAATATGATCTTGGTGATCTTAAAGACCCTGAATCTGAAAAAGGTTAATCTTGGTTACTGGTGCATGAGCCATGTAACCCTGAAAGCGGTTCAGATCTTGACTGGAATATGAGGAGTCTAACCTTAAAGGGGAAGGGTTTGATCTTGGGCGCTGGTATTTGAAGGGTCTAATTTTAAAGTGGAGATGTCTGATCCTAACTAAGATATAAGGGGCTAATTTTGAAGAGGAGGGATCTGATCTTTCCTGGGATATGATGCATCTGACTTCGAAGCGAAAACAACTGATCTTGATTGAGATATGAAGGATTTAACCTCAAAGCGGAGGGGACGGTTCCTTGAAACGGATATTATGGATCTGACCTTAGAAAGAAAGCATCTGATCTTGAGTGGGATATGAAGCCTCTGACTTTAACGAAGATATCAGAGGCTAATGTTATCACCCAAACTTCCATGTCACTATGTCCTTCCCACAAAGATCATATTCCTCCTATCACAGATATTTCATATGCAGCACTAAGATCTGATATTTCGTGATCCCTCAGCACAATCATATCATGTACGATACCTCATAACACTCATGAAAAGCTCAGACTCCTCATAGTTCCTCAGCAACATCTGATGATCTTCCATAATTTATATTTTCCTCTTTTATTTTTTGATTATTGGTCTTTGCTTAAGCTTGTTAATGAGCCACCACCTAAATGACAAGATTTTTTCTGTAGAAAATACAAATGTCTAAACCACCAACACTACAAGATGATGCATTTGAGCAAGGAGACAGTAACACAATTGTGATCAGTTGAAAATATACAGATCGAGTACTGTATAGACTTTATTGCATCTCTAGTAAAGCTCTGCACGACAACTTTTATTCTCAATTGCTGATATGTGAATTTTATTTTAAAACATATAACTTTGAATTGCCAGTATTTGCCCGTGAACCAAATGTAAAGCCAGGATACAGAAATAACTAAACGTCATTCATCAAAACTAGCGTCTACTGTAAATCTTTATTTCTTAGTGCTGTTTCCTGGCAACCTCTAGCAAAGTCAAACTTTTAATGACCCATCTAAAAATCTTTTCTGCTTTTCCTGCTGAATTCCTTTCCTCACAGATGCCCCTTGTTCTGTTTCCAGGGTGAACACAGTCACGTAATTTTGACAGCCATGCAGATCACCTCTTTTTTTTTTTTTTTTCCTTATCCAAAAGCACATCCATGTACGTCTGTGATTGAACTTGGCAGCTTTATTTCTAATTGAAGCAGAAAGGGTGGGCAGTGGTAGTAAAAAAAATGCCAGCTTATTCTTTTATACCAAGACACACGTAGTGTGTTCTGATTGTACATGGCACAAGGAAGTGGTAAAGTGGTAAAGCTTTTGTGGACTAGGAGGATATTGTTATCAACCAGGAGCTCATTGTATGGCACGTCATAGAGTTTCTATCCAATGTTAGCATTTCCTGAATTGATGTTCTCAAGCTTTTTTCGAATAACAAATGATGGAAAAATGTGCGCTGGATAACATACCGTATACATTTACTCTGCTACTATACTTAAGTATAGTTTTCATGCATATCTGTTTTCCTTGTCTAGTTTTGTTAGTGAATACTTCATACTTTTACTCCACTAGATCCTACAATACGTATCTCTACTTTCTACTTCACTACATTTGCGCATGATGTTGTGTTACATAACAACAGTGATTTATATTATTTGAAGCCGTAATATCGGCCCGTCCTCACTACACAGTATACAGTATACAGTATAGTTATATATAATTGCATGATTTGCTCTTCCTTTGTGAAATGCTCAATCATAAATCAGGTGTTTGTAATCAGAAGTAGAGGTGGTTGCAGATAGCGATGAAGTGGAAGCAGAGAGAATGAGAGGGGGAGAGAATTTTACTGTGACTTAAAAGCTACTGTGAGATTAAACTAAAAAAAAAAAAAGGCTACTGTAAAAGCTACTGTAAGCTCAGTGCTTTTGATAATTAGGTAAATTTTAAGGACATTTTAAATACATTTGTGTTTTTTCTCAAGTAGAAATCTAAATAGACGACTTCTACTTTTAATTCAGTAATATTTTACTTTGGGTATCTCTACTTTTATTCAAGTACAGGAAGTTAGTGTTCATGGTCTTTGAGGAAATAAACTCTATGTCACAATGCTTTTATGCCAAAGATATAATCACAGTTTTATTCTGACTAGAACAGGATGTTATGTATAACAAGGCCTTTTTAATTTATCACTTCATTATGTCTCCTAAATTTGAGTCGTTTTAGGGGAAGAAAAAGAGAAAGAGAAATTGGGAGCTAGTGAAGTAAAAAAAAAAAAAAGTTAATTGCTGAATCGCTGCCATGATGTGTCATTAGAACTGGCTGTAAATGTGCTGCCTTTAGGAGTGGCTTTAAAAAGCACTTCAGTGCTGCATTGTACTCAAACCATGATCACTGTCATTCTCAGGGGCTTTCTTTTGTTTTTTAGACACGTATTTCATCTCCCATGGCCTCTTTCTTTCTTAACATCTTCCTTCGAGACATCCGGCAAGATACAATACAGTACTGTATATATGCAAGAGCAACGTGTGAAATGTGGAATACATACACTCATCCTCATTACCGCTTAATCCTGTATTCGGGGTCACGGGAGGGCCTGGAGCCTATCCCAGGAGACTTAGGGCACGAGGCGGGGTACACCCTGGACAGGGTGCCAATCCATCGAAGGTTACACACATATACACACTCACACGCTCTTTCACACACTACGGGCAATTTGAGAACACCAATCAACCTTACCTACATGTCTTTGGACTGTGGGAGGAAACCGGAGTACCCGGAGGAAACCCACCAAGCACGGGGAGAACATGCAAACTCCAGGTACACAGAGACTGGAATCGAACCCGGACCCTGGAGGTGCTAACCACTACACCACTGTGCCGCCCCATTCTGGAACAACACGTATGGAATTAGGGAATTAAGTAACATCAGCAGTCAGTAGTTATTTTAGGACATGAAGGTCAGCTGTTCTGGAATAGTTCTTGCAAGGACAGTATTGTCAAGTGCATTTGCAAAACCCATCAAGCTCCATGAAGAACCTTGGTGTAACCCTTTCACGCCTGGTCAGGGCACAGGAGTAGTTACTGAAAAAAAAAAATGGAATGGCATTTTACGAATGCATTTTGATCTTGCATTTGCAACTTTGCGTTGGGGCCAACGTTATCCCCGGATCATGGAGGAAATGTTGGTCCAACATCATTTTGTCAAAGTAATTTAAAGTTTCAACAACTTGAATTACTCAACCATTGGTGTTTCAACGTTCTGTAATGTTCACAATAAACCGCATCTACCAGCTACCACAGATGACTCAGCTAACATAGAATGCAGCCATGACTGATCACCAGAGAGGAAAATGATTTCAAACAGGCAGATGGGTCTCATGTAGGGTGATGAGTTGAGCTGTGTGTAAGGGCACGTTCGAATTCCGAGCACACTTGATGCATTTGGATGTTGTTGAGCCTGCATGTAAATCTGAGTGCTGAGTTTGAAGCAACACTATGCTTTTTTTTTAAGTAATTAGAAACCGGTGTTGCGGTTTTCCCGTTAATAGGATGGGTTAGGAGGTGATACGAGATGTCAGATCTCATCCTAGATCTGTTCATAAATTTCGATGAGCTCACACTTGTGTTTGCAGAAGGGCATTCGAGCAAAAAGTGAGCAGGCATCCGGAAATACTGCAGTGTTCATGTCAGCTCAGTTATTAGATTAGGGAGCAGAAGTTTAACATAATACTCTCTCTAAAACCTGGCAATCACTAAAAGTGATTTGATAGAACACTGAAACTCTTAAACTTTTAAACAGTCTGGAAGTAGACATTCACATGACAGAAGGTAGAAATGGAAGGTGGGGCAAAAACACGTTCAGTGATGGTATCATCTACCATGTAGTTCATTTATTTATTGTCTATACTGCTTATCCCAGGAGACTTTGGGCACAAGGTGGGGTACACCCTGGAAAAGGTGCCAATTTATCAGGACACACACACACTACGGAACGCCAAATAGCATGTTTTTGAAGTGTGGGGAAAAAACCCACCAAGTACGGGGAGAAAGATGCAAACTCCACCCAGGGTGGGAATTTTCTGTATCCAAATACCTTCAAGTTTGGAAGTTTAACGGGATTCAATGCAACGTGTTTGATTTATTGACTGATATGGTTAATTGCATTTTGTTAAAATATTTTTTTAGCTGACAGCTGCCGACCTTAGCTATTGTTAATAGCATTGACGTTCACTTGCTATAGAAAAACAAACTGTCTATTTATCTCTGATCATTGGTACTGGATTGCTGCCTTTTATTTAGTCCACTTAGTGGTTCACATCTCCAGGGTTGGGGTTTGGATCTCACCTTGGATCTATGTCTCAGTGAAGTTTGTACTGCATGTTTTCCCTGCGCTCGGTGAATGTCCTCTGGGTATTTACTAATTGCCTGTTGTGTGTGAGTGGGTGTGCAATTGTAGGTTGCAAGAGTTTGAGGTCCTCAGAAATGTAGCTTCCCCTTACAGCGGTGATCAATGCTGTGAATCCATAGGTCATTGCACCCAACCGTTGTTTGTGAAAATGATTTAAATATATAGATCTAGGCCGATTTTGTTTAGCGCGATTCCAAGATCATCTTTAAATTTGGACAATTTGGGGCCTCCGAGGGGCGCAGTGGTAAAGTGCTCGCCCTATCATCCAGAGATCGCGAGTTTGATTCCCGAGTGATGCTGTAACCTCTCGCAGTCGGAGGTCTAGAGAGAGCTGATTGGCCGAGCTCTCTCAGTGGGGACGGATGAGAGGTACTTTGTGCCCTCACATTAATCACAGCTCTACAGCCAATCAGGGGCGTCTGTGAGCTCGTAGACAAAATCGGACAGGTGACATTTGATATTGTGGAGTGTGATTCAGAAGAACAATGAAGGAGTAGGAATGGGCATGGATAAGTTTGAGTCTTAATCAGTCTGTGTCAAATCCAATCATTCATGCCTGTAAGTCATGGTTGCAATAGAAAGGACACGCGGTGAAAAAATGTGAGAAGCGAAATGCGGATGTGCTCTAGAGACAAGAAACCCCTGCGTATTAATAATACTTATGCAGACATCCTCTCTTTAACCTCAGTGTCAGTTTTACTTTATTTATTTTGTTTTAGACGTCAGTGATGAATGGATTTGTCTCTGCATTTCTGCACCGTCGAACAGATATTCAAAAGTCCTTTTATATGTCCTATTTGTGTTGCGTATGCATGTGATTAATGTCTTAGGTCATCATATTTCTGCCCTGCTGACTGCAAAAGGTTGGTGTGTGATGAACGAGTGTGTGTGTGTGTGTGTGTGCTTGGCGAACCAAAAGTGCTCTTTCTCTCTCTCCTACACCCGGTGTTCATGCCTCAGCGCGCACTGAATTAATCAGCCCCTCTGGAGTGTTTGGTGAACACTGAAAACAGGAAAATAATCCTACAGTAATTTTTAGGACAGTTTATCAAAAGATATGGTTAGATTTACTCATCTTTGTTTAGTTTAGTTTAGTTTAGTTTAACTTATTTGTGTTTTGATGTTTTCCTTCGGGACCAGTAAAGTATGTATGTATGTATGTATGTATGTAAAAAAAGGGAACATCCACAAAACGAGGGGGTATGTTCCCATGGCCATTCTGCCATGGGTCAAAACTGCTAATTTCAAAGCGAAAAAAATAAACAATGCTTCTTACATCGTTCAATATTATCAATGACAACATGACATTCATATTATATAATAATAATCATCATCATCATCATCATCTATTTAAGAATACCATAGATCTCTCAAATTAAGCAAATCACATTTATTCATGTTATACACATTTCAATAGTATACTTTCTGTAACCATTTCAATCTTTCCTTCTGTAAATATTCAATATTTTATTTCGGTAATGTAGCAACAGGTATCCACGTCAGAGGCTGAATAAAACCGAAAACAAACGTTTAATTCATGTGCCAATGCATCATGTGGTAAATAAAACTGTATACTCATAATTGTTGTGACTTCAATTAATAATTAAACTCAAACAAACGAATGTGTTATGACAAAAATAACATCTTTTTCGCATTCTCGCCCAACAAGTTGCACCGTCTATCAGCATAAACCTGACCTGCTGAGCTAAACAGCTGTTCGCCGCCTACGCTTGTAGGTGGCGAAGACAAGGACTTCCTGGCTGCAGTAATTAATTTTTCCACACTGAGGTCAGGCGAAAACAACTGCCAGACTGCAGCCACTGCCAATTATGGTGACCGGTCCAAAACGCAGACTTACCTACTTTAGAAACTATAATTAGCCGGAATAACATTACAGCTGCAACTGACAATGGGTGAGACTATGTGATGATGCTTACTTGGGTGCCGAACTCGAATTTATGGCTTTGAATACATGAAATTTGCCTCTGATTGACATTTTTATCTGGTGGCTTGCTAACTTCTGCAGGAAAGTAAAAACCGCTTGCACATGTGACTTTTCTGGCCAGCTGCACAGTTCTCACACTAGGGATTTGATCATATTCAAGCATGCTACAACGCTATCCTGCCTCCTCTCACTCACTGCCACTCATCTTCTATACCGCTTTATCCTATACTCAGGGTCGTGGGTACCTGGAGCCTATCCCAGGAGGCACTGGGCACGAGGCAGGGTACAACCTGGACAGGGTGCCAATCCATCGCAGGGCACACACACATACACACACTCACACACTCATTCACACACTACGGCCAAATAACCTAACCTGCACATCTTTGGACTGTGGAAGGAAACCGGAGTACCTGAAGGAAACCCACCAAGCACAAAAGGAGAACATGCAAACTCCATGCACACAGAGACGGGAATCGAGCCTGGCCTGGAGGTGCAAGGCGACAGTGCTAACCACTACACCACTGTGCCGCCTATCCCGCGTCCTATTCATTATAATTATATTTGTTTAGAACAAATGATGCACGCTCTTGGGAGCAAAATACATTGCATCTGCGTTAACTATCAGAGTCTCATCAGAGTGTAATGCAAGCACAGTTTTGGTCCAAAACCAGTTTCCTACCAGTCCTACAGCGCTAGCAGATTCTGAATATCTCATCCCCTGCTGTGTTCATCCACTTACAGTATGTCACTGCTGATGCGTTAATTTCTCACTTCTTAAATAGCAAATGGTACAAATGAGCTTATGCTCAGCAAAATTAATGATAGTTGTGCCAGTTTAACCACTACACCATCTGATTATTAATAATTACAGACATTTTCATCATTGGTAGAGAATTCAGCAGATGAAGTATATTGGATTTCTAGGGAAAGTTGCTTCTAATCCTTCTGTCTAATCTAACAAGCTAGTTTATGTAGCTTTAGTTTTGCATCATGAGTTTTAGTATCTGCTCACAGAAGCTTCTCTCGGTGTACAGATTGTTAGAAATGACTAAATTTTGATTGCATATTATTATTTTCTGTACCTCACTGTGGCTTAGTAGGAAACAAATGAATAGGGGGAAAGTGTCTTCCCTAAGCACTTCATCTGCGAGATGAGAGAAAGAGAGGAAACAAGGACACGTTTAATTTCTCTCTACAACTCGATTTTCCAATTTCTGTTTTAGCTCTTGGCACAGAAACACCTACTTTAGGTCTCTGTCCATTTCCTGGGAAGCGGAGCGGACCCACGAGGACAGAGGATTTAATCCTGCAAAATGGCTACTACTTTCTCTTTCAGGAGGCTCAATAAAGCTTGAAATAACTTTAGCTTCTTTCAGTAGTGTTTTTTAGGTTTTCTTTTGGTGAAATGAACCAATTTGAGCTTAAACAATGTCGGGGAGAAAAAAAAAATCCTAAAACAAACAACTACACTAGCAAACAATCCCACAGCTGGCAAAGTAATGACATGAACATGGTGGTGTTTAAAAAAAGAAAATAGTGGCGTAATATAAGTGCTGATGTATTAAAAATTAAATTTATAATATAATGATGCTTTGCATTCAGATGTCTAACACGGAACAGGTGGAAACACTCAGGAAGGGGGTTGCTGTCTTCATTACTTTTTCACAGTTGGGGGGGGGGTGTTTTCAAACCTGCGACCATGGAAAGCATTGCCTAATGAAATTGCTTCCAAATAGATGGCATTTTGTCTAAATATAGCTTGGGGGAAATTGAGCTAATGCATAATAATTAAAGCGATGGAGGGAGGAGAAGACTTCTTTTGTAAGGTTTCCTATTGGGATAAAAAGAAATGGATGATTTTATATTGAAGGAACAATTATCTACAGTCTTTAAGTAGTCTGTAAGAAGAGCTTACTGTACTTAATGCATTGAGCACAGACGTATATTATGCTTTGTAAAAAGAATGATGAAATGATGTACAGGCTAATGGTGGTGATGATGATGAATGAATGATGCATTGTTCTTGATAACTGTAATGACTTACTATAATACACTATCAGGGAAAAAGTGAAAAGGCTCACCCATGCCCACGGGAAACAAAGGCTAACCCGTCCTGCCCGATCCCACAGAAAAGCTAGTGCAACAAAAATCACAGAAAAAACAATAGAAAATGGCTACAATAGAAAGGCACCAGAACACCAAGTGCACCATCGTGCACAAGGCTCGACAGTCAAAGAGCCCAAAACTGCTGACACAGCCTTCCAAGCTCCCCAGATCCCGATCTTATCGAGGCAGCACAAAGAAACTTACACAATACTGGGCATCACGTTTTGCATTGCAATATTATGGCTGTTTGGTGTATGTCAATTACAGCAATACATAGAAGACCAACTGGAGAACATTTAATGAACATCCACAAGCATTTCACAAGACATGTTTCTACAGAAGCAGAAGGCCCTATCAGGTTCCACAAGAAATTGAGCAGATTTTTCTACCATCTTCTACTAGCTACTTTTTGCTCAACTGGTTCTTATGGTAGTTCTCAGTATGTGCCTAATAAAGTGGTCATGTTTGCTGTTGCCTAGATATGTTAGATAACATGTGATTCTTAAGTGGCTTCCTTTAATAAACACCTCTAATACTTAACCACGGCTCTGTTAATCGTCACTAATACCAGAACAAAATTCAGTCTTAAGGGGAATAATAAATCCCACTGTGCTAAAGTAGCTCAGTGCTGTACAATATTCCAGTAACACCATTACTCTTCAACACACTGAGAATACATTATTAATTCCTCGGTCTCAGTTCCTCCTGTTTCGCTGATCTCTCTCTCTCTCTGGAAGGGTGACTATCACTAGAATTAATGGAAGCCTGGACAGATTTCCTGCAGCTCTTCTTTTTTCATGGGTTCAGTTGAAGTGGATTTTTACCAGAGGCAAATATTCCACTCTAAAGCTTATTCCCTTGATGCATCCCTGTCTTTTTTTTGGGTCAGGAAAATCTCAGAAAAGCACCATATTACCACGTCCAAAATGAAATCCTCCTTCAGACACTACTGCACTACTTGGACTATATAAGACATGCTGTAAGAACGTGTCAAGAATTTAGCAAATTAACACTCAATCGAGTTCAAATGCACCCAGATGGCCCATCAACTCAAAAGAAAGATTTAATGCCGTCTCTTATATTTTTGTGCCAAACGATTCTTGGAAATGAGTGTTTGCAAGCGAGAAAGCCTTTTTTTTTTTTTTTTTTTAAACAAGACTTCAAGCCCATCGTTCTCTATTCAAATTACAGTGTGTACATGAACAAACTGACACTGAAGTCAAAATGAGGATGATACAACGATGTTACCTGCTCTTAGCATCCTTTTTTTGCTTTAAGCCAAACAATACATAACCATACAATGCTTCACTGGAGCTCTCTTATATCCTCACTTTTCCATAAACACCATCAATTTCAGGCTAGCCTTCCATTTTTCCCTGAGCTTTGCTCTCCACAGATTGCCTCTAAAAAGAGTTGCTCACTAGTGTAGCAAACATGGCCAGCAATCTGTTTCAGCCTCCACTGCCATCTCTCACAGGGCCTATGGAAATAAACGCTTTCAAGCACCCATTCCTCTCCTGGAAGCATGTTCGGAGTTTGTAGAACTAGAGAAATAGAGCCAATTGTTCCTATTGTTTTGTGTGTGTGTGTGTGTGATTTTTATTTTAAGTTTTTTAAAGATGCACGGTGGAATTTGGCAGAACAAGAAGGGTAAAAGCAACTAAAATACTGAGAAGGTCAGAAAAGACAAAAATTAGATTCCTTTAATGGAACGGTAGACTGCAAGACGATAACATGGTGGTGTGGTGGCTAGCGAGATTGCCTCGCACCTCCAGATTTGGTCTTCACCGTCTCGGCAGGAGCTGACTCTGTCTAAATCCCAGTTATTCCGTAATGGGCCTGGCAGAGTGAGCCAAACCTGGTTGCTGTATACTGTACTTACTTACCTTAGTTACCACAAGCTGTCTAAAGTGCTAAGGTGGCTAATATTAATACCTACTTACCTTAGTTACCACAAGCTGTCTAAAGTGCTAAGGTGGCTAATATTAATACCTACTTACCTTAGTTACCACA
>JAOVVB010061526.1:0-14321 GCA_028570985.1 Heterobranchus longifilis | reverse complement strand
TAAAACAAAAAATAACAAAACTAAATAAAATAACAATACAGTGAAAATGAACAATAAACCTATACACAAACTCAATAAATACATTCTCACAACACAAATTAAATCTTAAATGTTTGAAAATGAGTAGGAAGAATTATACATTTACTTATTCATACCCCTTCTCCGCTAATCATGAATTAATAAATAATTCATAACATATATATATATATATATATATATATATACATACATACACATACACATACACATACATATACAGATACACAAACCTATACATATGCCACATGCATACATATATACACATATACATATATGCACACACGAAACATCCATATGCCATTTATAAACAATTATCCAAACTCTATGTACAACGTGAATATCACACTGTGTCAATAAACTAAAACATGAGCACAGCTCTTCCTCATTGTTAAGTAGCAGTTGAAACCCCTTTTTAAAGCAGCAGTATTTGAGCATGTGTGCATCTGTGTGCAGTGGACATGCATATTTAAGAGCCTAAAGGTAAATGTCAGCTTTGACTCCGTCCAGGGGGAGACTTGTCCTCTGCACCATCATGTGGAGAGAAGCAGTACAGCAGTGACTTCATTGACATTCCTCTCATAAAGCCAGCGGCTAACCCGGCCTCAGAAAGTAATCCTTCTTTCACTGAGACGTGGGAAGGAAGAGAGGACACAGTGTAAAAGCTGATCGATTTGATCCTAACCAGGAAATTGTACATGTGCTTCCAGAGCTATGAAGTTTGTCCGCTATGCTGCCATCCAATCCCTTACTCATACCCTGAGGATGAATACATAAACTGTTTCTGTGTAGCATCAAACCGTGAAGAGATGTTTATAAATTCAAACTATAACGTAAAGTGCTGGATTTTTTTATTTTTTTTTTATTTTTTTGAGAAGTCCTAGCCTGCAGGGTGATGTTTTGTTGATATCCAGCGAGGCCCAAGGTACAGCCTTGATAAGGACTGATATACAGACAGAGAATGTTTTGTCTCTCCAGTTCTCATTGAGCATGACAGAGAGGATTTCAGAGAGACTGCACTGCCAGATGGGAGATTGTTCCTTCATGGGTATTGTCTGCGAAACGCCTCGGAATATGTCAGCTTTATCTGTGTTAAAACATACCAAACATTTTTGCATGCGATACTGTGGTACCGAAGCTATAGCCTCTCCCATCTGTGCCGTTGCGAACTGTATCTCGGTCCTGCAGCATCCAGTACACAAGGCAGAAATAACTCCACTGATCTGAGGAGAAGGCTGCCACTGCCAAATTTGTGATACGTAAATGTGTGAAATATTGTGATATTGAGACATGGTTCCAGATAGATTATGTTGTATCAGTGAGCTGTGTTTTATCCCTCTCCCCACTGCTCTCTCCTGCTCGCTCTCTCCCTCTTCCCGTCTCTCTATCTCATTCACACACACATACACACATTGACACACATAATGCTCTATCATTTCCCTCATCCCGTGCAAGAGGTGTGAAAGGCAAATATATGCTCTCCTTCACTGTGGACATAATACTGAGGTCATGAATGGAATGTTAATGAATGTTTTACCACATACCTCTATCAGCGCACACCAGGATTTGCCGAGCGAGTACCAACTTAGCCAAAACCATAACAATACACTATTGCAAATGTGCATTCCTGTGCAAGCGAGTGGGTGTTTTTTTTTTTTTTTTTTTTTTTTTTTTTTCCAAACCACGGCAGCTTTGCTTTGACTTGTATGTAGAGCTGCAAGAATGTGAAAATGAGAAAACAAAATTAAACTGACCAGGCTAGTTAAGGCAAAAACAATTCAGCCGTATAGCCAAGCTATACTGAATGTGACCCGTGAACTCCAAATCTGTGTCACACTGGGAATTGTAATGGAGGAAACAAAGGGGACAGAGGGTGTGGGAAGGAGAGGCCGCGGCTCGCAGATCACTAGGCAGTGTTTGAGTATCTTATCGGGGCTGTCGCCAGCTCAACCTGGCTCCATTGACTTTGTGTGGGGATTAGAAAGGCCCACAGCTTCTGATTATTTGGGTGAGTGAGCGGTTCTGTGTAAACAAACATTGTGGCCGGGATTGTTCCAGTCACAACACGGCTGGTTGGCCCCCATATATACACACACACACATATGTGGAGAGTACACACACTGTGGTGCATCATGCGCCTCCTTGTGTGTCCTAATGGGTGTGGGTCATTGTTTTATTCACCTTTTTTAATGCAGGGGTCTTAAATTGGCTTGGGGCCACTGCTGGTATTGGCATCTCATAGGAGGGCCACTTCAACGTTCAAGTACTAGAAGAAAGTGCAAAATTTACTTTTTTATTTCAGTTGCAACAAATAAATCCTGCTCCACTGTCTATCAAAAACTGACTGTGCAGCTGCAGGCATCTTTGACCTTTGCCCTCTGAGCCAAAAGAAATACAGTATATATATTTTTAAGTTGTATATGAATGAGGTAGTTTTAATTGGTAAGAAATGACTTAAAAAAAATAATTAAATAAAAAATCATAATGTTGCGGGCCAGATTGTATTATATTTTTGGCCCCCGGCAGTTTGAGACCATTGTTTTAATGGATGCTTTCTCATTGATAGTTAGCGGGTTTGGGGAGTAACGGAATACAAGGATTCCGTATTTAAAGTACAAAATATGAGTTATAGTTACAGTTTAAATTGGTGCGATTTTTAATAAAGTGTCTGTCTTTAAGAATGGATTACTTGAAGGGATTACTTCGGAAACTCCCCCAAGGAGGTTATGTTTTGGTTCAGTTTGTCTGTTTGTCAGCAGGATTACGGAAAAACTACTGACCCGGTTTTCATGAAACTTGGAGGAAGGGAGTAGCATGGGCCAAGGAAGAACCCATTAATTGCGCTTTTGCGAGATAGGGCATGGCCTTGGTGGTGGTCTGCACTCTCCGAGTGCCCTTCTAGTTTGTTTTTCTTTTATTTGCTCTAAAAGGCATGCATTTCCCTACAAACAAAATTAAAAACAAAAGTGCAACATTTTTGCATGTGTAGTGCACCTGCCACATGACAATGTGAGAGGAGATGCGCAGCCAGGACACTGTCAGAAAGACCCAGACAAATGAGCTCAGCAAGACAATTTGAAGTATTTAGAATATGTTGCTTAATTTGAGTAATCTAATGTAATACTATACAAATTGCATGTTATATTCAGTAATCTGTAGTGGAATATGTTTTAAACGTAACCATCCCGACACTGATAGTCAGGTAACCTTTTCAACCTGAAACATAAAGAATGTACCTCAGGATATTAAGATTGTATTTTGACTATGAGTGGATGTATTGTTCTGTTTCAAAGTGAAACACGCTGAAAGATGGCCAACCAGACTGAAGCTACTGTAACCAAAAACTGTTGGCATCTGTACACTTGTTAAAGCCAGGAGGAGTCAAGCGGAAGCATATTGGGGGTGAAGGGAGCCTCGCAACTATTAAAAAAAAAAAAAGAGATTATTTTAGCAAAACAGCAAAATAACATTATGCCAAGCAGATGGGATACAGTGCTAAAAAAGAAAAAAGAAAAAACTTTGAAAAACATGTATTTATAAACACAAATCCTCAGTGCGACTCCAGTTTTATTTTTTACCCCAATCTTTCACCGTGCATGGTTTTTAAAAAAAAAGGTAGAGTGAGAAGCACCCGTGAAGGGGCTGTGAAGTCGGCTGCATCTCCAGATATCCATTCCAGATGCTGGCTAGACTTGGTGGAGCCGGGGCCCGCCGTACTGGGGGCTGGATTTAGTTGTCTTTTCCTCCAGGTGTGATGCCTCATGCTGATTCCCCCACATGTTCCATGGGTCTTATCCAAACACGCCGGGGCCGGTGACAGCGCCGGTAGGCCTGCCCTCCCTCCTGCCCGCCTTCCTCTCTCGCTGCCTCCCCTGGTGGCCCACCCACCCACACTGCAGCAGCAGCAAGCAGCCAGCCCTCTTCTCCTTACCTGTCATCAGAGTTGCTGCCCTCAATGCGTGTGTGGCGCACACCCGAGAAACCCTCCGTCCTTTACTCTTTTATTTCACGCTTTTCCCCTACTCCTTCAGACTTCTGTCTCCTTCTGCATTTGAACCCCTTTGACGAGGGGTTATGTTCACACCGCGGCTCCACAGGCTCTGCTGCCAGGCCAGTTGTTGCTCTAGTAACTCAATCGTGCTCAACGGCGATGTAGGACGTATTAAACTTGTCATATTTCAAGCCTGGTCAGTTTTAGGACGATACGCCATCAGGGAGTGTTAGGCGGTTTAAAAAAAAAAAAAAAAAAAAAAAAGCAGAGTGCAGTGGAAAAAGAAAACAGAAGCTCTGCTGTTTTGTGTATTTGTTCCCCAGCTGAATGTTTGGCGTCTGTTTCCATTATAAGTGTGGGTCTTTATCCTACAGTAAACTAGCTAAAGGTCTTTCTTTTTGCAGTTTTACTCAACACCATGACTCAATTCTTCCATGACAAAATGAATGTTTCCCTTTTAATGTACATTAATTCCTCCTACTCTTAAAAGTTTTCCACGGCAGGAACAGAAAGATGTAGTGGGGGCAAACATTATTAGTTAGCCCACACAAAATATGTTGTCTCATGGCTCGAGTTGGACACCTTCCAGGTTTGGCATAACTGCAGATAACATATTTATGGGAAGAAGAAACATGTTGGCCTTCGTTTCTTTGACAGGAATTTGTCTTGGTTTATTAGTATTACAACAAATACTGAGCTGATTAATTGTTTCTTAACGCTTGAAGTTTTTATCACTGAAAATGTTTTAGAACTGATTCATTACTAGTCAATTATGGAGTTACAAAATTAATTATAAGCCGGCATACATGCTGTTATTTTGAGTGATGAAGTCAACAGATTATTTTTCTACAGAAGCTCTGAAATTAAATTAAATAGATCTGTTTTCTCAGTCCATTAATCTATTGAGTTCCCTGCAAAGCTCTATAGTATTAAAAAACCACACTTTGAGTCTGATCATACTGACATGGGTGAGGCTATTGTGTGCGTGCATGTGTGTGTGCGTGCGTGCATGTGTGCGTGTGTGCATGCGTGTGTGTGTTGTCATAACTTTGCTGAGATACTTTTAAACTCCCCATGAGCCAAAGCAATGTAAATGATTTCCTGATGTTTAAACCATCATAGCTGTGATTAGACTCACAGCATCAAGATTTCAGCTTATAAACTGCTCAGACTGTCCCCAGAGATTATTACAAAACACACACACGACTCTTAACACTTAACTCTTTGCAAATGTGCACTGATAGAAAGTGACTGTGATGTGATTGTTTTTACAGTAGAAGAACAACAGTTCTGTCTTTAAACTGGATGTCGGAGGACAAAACGCGTCAAAACACATGACGAGCCTAACGTAAATAACACAGTCATCTGTATCTTATCAAGTCATTTTCTCATCAAGTTTTGTCCAACAACTCATAATATTGTAATTTCCCATGGGGGTGATTAATATGCTGTGTCAAACTGAATCAAATGTTTGGCAACTTTGGCTTCATATGATCAGCGCAACAAATGTTGGGAAGCTGTGGTTCAGCTCGTCATCGTTGTCATACTTATCCTCTTTTCCGTTAGGGTGGCCGATACAGATAACCGATAATTACCTGCTCGTCATGGCTCATACCAATAACCGATAATTTCACATTTTTGTATTTTAAAAAGAAGTTCACGGAGAACGGACGTCAGTCCTGTGGAGACAGACGAGAGTTCGCTGTATTCATGTCACATTTGCAACCGGCAGTCTGCTATCATAAGTTCTTATTATACATCCATTCGAAATACGCACTACTCCAGAACACAGGACCTTCTTTCTGTATTTACTTTCTTGCTCCCGCCGACAAACACATCTGACCATTCTTGGTCCCCTTGGATTTTTCTGTGTGAAAAGAAACCGAACCGACGGAGGAAACGCTCCAAATTTACAAACTCATCAACTGATTCGGACCAGACAAACGAACTGCAGGTGTGAAAGCACCCTGACATCACTATTTTGCTAGTACATCAAAACATCTCAAACATAATTTGGTTTTTATAGAGCATCTGGCCTAAGAATTCAAATTAAATGCTTTGACATAATCAGCCAAATCAGACATGTCAGTGTATCATCAATACGTGTTTATTGACGGATCGCAAACTTTAAAGGTGCATACCGCTACCAACTGTATCGGAGTGTCTAGATGCTGCGCTTGTCGACATCTACACATCTACAGTCAGTCAATGAAAGCAATTTGGCTTCGTATTATCGGCCAATAATTTATAGGTTGTAATTGAATAATCTGAATAATACATAATAATATAAATTTCCCATTATCGGACGATATATATCGTGCATCCCGGGCTGTTGTTCTGCTGCACGGCGAGGTAATAATGTTTAAAATAACAATTTTCTAAGTTTTAATGAAATCTGATAAACTGGAGAAAAAGGCTGATTGATAATTACACGGACTGATTATCATTCATGTAAGTTCCTTTTTCAACATATTTCACGGTGCTGAAAATCCTCTCTGAAGTTGCCAGTCAAATTCTGAGCGACGCAAAGTTATGCTTCCATCTCTGGCTTGTTGCTCATCAGTGGGAACCGATGATTTCCCGCTGTTAGTTCCAGGTGAGGCATCGCTAGCGGTGGCTCAGGAGCCACCGAATGTCTCGTGACATCATTGCCAGTCATCCATTTCGTCTGCTCTGCTCCAGCTGGAGCTGGATGTTGGACCTCGGTGAGGCCCCAGTGCTGGTATTAATTTCTTGGGCCTGTTGGCGTCCATCCCCTGGCAGCCCAGCGCCAGCTTCAGCTTCAGCCCCAGTCTCGGTCTCAGCTCTGGTTCCATCTCCATGTAGGAGTGTTACTGGAAAGCTGGCTCTGATAATCATTTCAGGCCAGACTTGCCAGCATCTGTAGCAAAGCTTGCAGGAGATGGGCTATTAGTATTCAAAGAGGACAGACGTGAAGAAAAAAAAAAAGCTGTAATAAAAAAAAAAGAACTCACGTCCTGGAATCATACATCATCTTCATAACATTTAGAAGAAAAAAAAAAACCCAAGTTTATCTGTGGTCCAGTTTTCTACAATATGGCTTTATAGCTTAATACCGATATGGTTGTGCTTTTGCGGAATTCCAGTGTGGTTTCCAAGATTTTGAGCAATTTATATTTGTAAAGGGCTGTTTCCAATTGCAAACAGAAGGAATAGTTGAATAATGAAGTGAAACCTTTTAGAGTTTCTACAGGAGATAAGGCACTAAAGTTCACAAGTCGTTTCATGTTTAATGCATTCACCACTCAGGCACTGTAAACCTATACACTGAAGAACACTTTTGGATAAATAAAAACACATTTGATGACCCATGCGCAGTGTTCAAATGTTGGAATGAAGCCGCGGTACTGCAGCCACTTTGGATTATGTTACCATAAGACATGGGTTCCAGGCTGTGTGGAGGTTTATTCCTTTCAAACAAGCCAAGCTAATGAGAAACAAACTTGAGCATTTGCGTCTCTATGTGGTCAGCAACCTTCGGTTTTTCATTTTTCACTTAAGGGGATATTTTTCTAGTTTCTGTTCTTTCATGAACCAGTGAAAGGTTTGTCTCTGTCTCACTGTCTCTCCTGCTACTGACAACAGGCATGTCCTCCAGTACCTCTCAAACGTACGTCTTTTCAACCGCATCTGCTAATGATTGGTACGTGCGTGTTTGTAATTGCAAGTGTACGTTACTTGTGATTGTGTAGAGTAGAGGTGGTCAGAAATTCCCACTGGATCTGGTAGAGCCAGTCCCAGGATTCCAGTGGCTTCATGGGATGCCGCACAGTTTGGGAGGCTATTAGTGAATGTTTAACGTTGAGTCAACACGAGGGAATACTGTACCTTCCCTCTCTTTATGAGACCAAGATGTAGAATGATTAAACCTCATCTCAGACAATCATTATAACGAGGCGTACTTGGACTGGAAAATCTTTTGATTTTTATTTTTTTCCTTCTTCATCTTTTCAAATGAACATGTCATGGGTGGCTGGTTTACACTTTTTTTTTCTCAGCTAGATGTGTTGGCTCGTCTAAACATCGAGGTCCACTGGGGTTTGGTTTTTGGATTGATTAGCAATCCCTTTAACCTTTACACGTATTTCATTATGAAGAGCAGGGGGTGGATGCAAGACATGGAAAAGTGGAGTTGAAATAGCAATATAAAAAGCAGTGTTGTACTAGTTACTGAAAAATAGTAATTGGTTACAGTTACTAGTTACCCTTACAACTCAGTTACTTCCACCAAAGTGGTAGTAGTCGTAATATCGGGGTTCATCCCTAACTAACGCAGTAACAAACCTTTGAGCAGCGGTAATTAAGGTACTTAATATAAAAACTAATGCGTTAGAGTACTAGTTACTGCCCAAAGTAACGGAGTTACTGTAATGCATTACTGCTAAAAAGACAGTAATGGTGAAGCACATTTACTCACCCGTCCAAAAATAACGGCAGTCGTTCAATACTACTTTGGTTCCGAGGTCGTGGACCCAACCACACACACCATAGTTAGAGTGCTCTATCTCTTGTACACATTCATCTGGCTCGCCATGTAGTAGGAGGTCTGGAGGACCAGATACTTTGTAATGACTATCACGTCCACACTGTGCAGATCAGTCAAGTGTGGGGGGTAAAAAAAAACCATTTTATCGCATATTTATATGGATCACAATCAATCTTCTGACGATACCTGCTGCGTGCTCGTTCATCCGACCTGTTATGTCGTCACTTTCCTCTATTTCCAATGGATTCATCACTTCCTGTCCTCCCTCTGAATTCAGCGCATCATGACAGTCACGTGATTTCAAACAAGCTTTCGTAGGAGGCGCCAATCCGGTCAATGTCGCCGCACAGCAAAACTCACTTGCAGCAGCATGGCGTCTTTTTGCACGCTTCAGATATAAACCATACATCACGTTCATTCTTTTTTTCTGTGAATGAACACTTCACCACATGACTTGCTGACCTCCACCACGATGCCCATGAATCTCCTCCTTCCTGGACTAAGAGCTCCTGAGAGGTTTCTCCAACAAGCTGTTGTCCCTTCTGTAAACACAAGTACTGTAGATTACTGTGTGTGTTGTATGTGCATGTGTGTGTGTGTGTGTGTGTGTGTGTATCTATGTGCGTATGGGGTTATTCAAAAGCTGTTCCACTTGCATGGCAACGCCTCATTACCCATACTGCCTCCTTCTTTGCCCCGAAGTGGGGTGCGGCTCCCCTCGCTGGGCCCAGTCGTCAAGGTGACCCAACATGCCCCAGGATGGCAGGCAGGCAGGCAGGCAGACAGGCTGGGAGAGAGGGGGCTGTTCGCTCTGTCTTTATTGTACTGGGGGCCACCGTATGCTAGCTGGTGCACTAGGCCCTGGGTAGTTCCAGACTGCCGCATGCGTCCCGGTGAGCAAGCAGCTGATCTCATTTTTCAACACACAGCTGCCCCAACATCAGGCCCAGGTGAAGGTGACCTCCCTTGCCTGTTGGAGGGCCTCTTAAAGTGCTGGGTGCGGTGGATGCCGTGCCAAATCCAAAATACCGTAACTTGTGGTGACGTAACGTCGTGTTGTTTTGATTTTAGGTAAGTTATAGTCAGCGAGGAGGTGTTAAGATCATTATTTAAGTGTTGCGTTAACATTCACAGTATGCAGGACTTATATAATCACAAGTGGGACAGTTTTGTAGCAGGCTGTAGAGTGTTTGAGCCTCTCTGCTCTGCAACAACAGACTGATCAGAAAGCACAAACAAGCCTGTAACTGTATATCTGACACTTTTATCTCTTCAGACGACCATCTCTGCCTCTTGTTCCTCCTAACTCCATCCATCCATCCCTTCCTTCCTCTCATTTGTCTTTCTCCCTCCCTCCCTGTCTCTTCCTGTCACCCCCCCCCCCCCCCCCCCCTCACACAGGGCAGATTGGGGAGCCGTGATGGCGGCACAGAAGTTGAGGGAGAAGCTATTTATCCCAGACGGATCAGGAGGTGTGTGACGGAGGTGTGGACGGTTGCTGCAGGTCAGTGACGTTGGCAGGCGCCAGGCAGGCCGGCCCACATGGCTCGGGGACTGTGGGACTACAGACAGATGGCACCTGGTGGGTGACAAACAATTAACAAACCAACAAGAATAGCTGGATCGGCAGTATACCCACAAGCACAGGAGATAGCAAGAGAGCGGGTGCATCTGTGCTCGGAACACTTTCACTCTTTACTTTTCCTCTTCCCCGAGTCTTGTTTTGTATAACAGTTGCAATTTACCCATGTGTCTTTTTCACAAAAACACTCGTGTTGTCGTGTCGCTATAGAACAGTCTAAATAAAGCGGTGTTGAACATATGCAGCCAGCATATGTTTCTGTTTATTTCAGTGCAGTTTTGAGAGAAGCAGTGGGTGATTTAAATGTATAATACAATGAAACAACATATTTGATATCTACTTAAATGTTAGGCAAAAGTTATCAACAATCATAGAAAGTTTCATACAGCAAAAGGCATGCTGGCATTGTTGTGCAGTGTGTGTGTGTGTGTGTGTGTCCATCTGTCCGTCCCTCCATGTGTGTGTGTGTGTGTGTGTGTGTGCACATGCATGTTTTTTGTAAAATCCATGCTGGAAATTGATTCAGTGTGTTTGTTCAAAAGTGAGCATGGTGGCCGATGGTATTTCACCGCCTAACTACATCCAAATGTCATCGTGATAGGGTGTTTCTGCACTCCACTCCCACTTACTGTACAGTGAAGATGTCCTCTGTTGGTCATAAACAAGAAAATCTGCAATTTTTCTAAGTAGTATCTCTTTCAAGAGCGGAGAGAGGAGGATTATTATCCATACCTAACCTAAGTAAACGGCTGTCATCTGGTAGAATTATTGGTTTGGACTGGCATTGGTCCTGGTCTGTGTGTGTCTGTGTGTCTGTGTGTCTGTGTGTGTGTGGGTGCGTGCATGTGTGTGTGCACACATCTGGAGTCTAGACTCTGTGGCTCTGTGGGCAGGATCCTATCTGCGAGCAGCATCGGGTCCGGAGACCGGCCATGTTGACATAGGTGGCACACACATACCGGCATCTGTTTCAACAGTCAGTACTCTCACCAAATACCCCCCTTCCACACTCACACACACAGTGCCGGACACTTTTATCCTCCACTGAGGGATGTAAGGGGGAAGGAGGGGATGGAGAAGGGAAGACAAAGTGGAGGTAGAGGGGGGGGGCGGGCAGGGGCCGCTGAACCCGCAGAGGTCCCGAGTAACCAAAAGCAAATGCAACTTCTCAGAATCAGCACTGTAAATCCTCCAATCCCCCTTTTTCATTGCTGCGTCAGGATATTAAGACATGGAGGGGAGGACAGCGCGTGTGTGTGTGTGTGTTTGTCTTCTTCCCCCATGCTAGTTGCGTGTGTATTTTTCTTCGTATCCATGTGTGTATATGTGTAACAGACAACATATAATGAATTTCCTCTTGAGGAGTTATGGTTAATCATGAAAATGGCCCCACAGAAGTCTTGGGGCGAAAGTCTCTCTCTTTCTCTGTGTGTGTGTGTGTGTGTGAGTGTGAGAGAGACTGCCAGTGGGCTGCATTGCAGTGTGTATGCTAAAAGAGCCTTTAGCGCTTCCAGATCAGGGAGTTTTATCCCATATCAGAGCACTGCCACTTTTGATTTACGTCTGTGATGTCAAAACACCCACATGCGCATAAATGCATGCACACCTATTCATATACTCTGTTTAATGTGCACGCTAATATAAGAGAGTAGGACAGAAACACCGCAGTGGGTCAATATGAGAACAACAGGGAAGACGGATGGACAAAGACAAAAGAGTAAAAGACGTAAACCTAAGTGATGGAGAGCCAGTCAAAATGATCACGGCAATACTCCGTAGCCAGTTTACATAATGGCTTGACGTATTAATGGGATAAACACGACGATAAATCTCGGTCAGAGAATGACATGCAAAGAATGCCGGAGCAATAGGCTTTTCACAGTAGGAAAATAAACACTGATAAGACTGTGGGAATAATCATGAAGAGGTATGACGCTGGGTGCATGTGGTCACGCGTGCACGAAGGCATGCAGAATAAACACAGAGAGGTAACAGCAGCACCTACAGTGCAGCAGCTTAGATTTCATTTAATACAAGCGACTCAGGAGAAAATGGAGAACAGTCCATATTGAATATATGCGTCTATCTCAGTAGATAGTGGCAGCAGCAATAGAAGGGTCCATTTTCATAGTAACTCCCCTCTATTCATAAACCATCCAACAAATGGAATGACTAATGGAAAACAGAGTCAGTACAAGCGTTAAATAAATGAAAATGAATGAGCTTCTGGAAAAAAAAAAATCAATTTTCATATACAGTGACCGGGGCTGAATGTGCTCAGCTCCACTGTTTATGCCTAGTCAAAATGTCGACGAAAACAAAGGGCCTCTCTTCGATGCACATAGCAAATAGAGATCCGCTAATAGAATCTGGGAGATAAATTTTCCTGTCACCTTCTCTACCTCCAAAGAGCCTCTTGGTCGATAAGGGAGAAAGATTGGGTTGAAAATTGATTTTCCAGAATAATTGCTATTCTCTTCGTCAGGGGGACTCAAGTGTCTCCAAGGCTTTTTCCTATTACAGCTGCTGGCTCTCCAATTTACCTGCCCTGAGAAAATACATGAAAGGGCACAGCCTTTGGCCTCTGCAATCATCAAGGTTGTGAGGCTTCCAGCAGATGAGATTTATGGTGAGTTCAGTGTGATTGGCCGGCGGTATTCTGTAGATTGTTGACGTTTGACCTTTGAGACGCGAAACCGGAAACATAAGTGACACGTTAACTTTTTATTGTCTCGTAGAAACCATGCTGATCTTATTTATTTTATAGGTTGAGGTTGTGCAGTGGACTGTAGGGGAGAGTAGGGTAAGATGAGCCAGTGGGTATGTTGACCCACTCCTTGTTTCTAGGCAACTGTGCACATTTGTTGTCATGTGATCATAAATTCAGGAAACAGACATCCTTTCTATCTGGCTGTGATGGAGAGAAGCACATGGGAAGTATTTATTTACACACAAAAACATGTATTTGCTTGTCCAAATAATTGTTTTGTATATAATGACCCCTAACCTGGGGCAAGTTGAGCCACAGGAAGGAAGTCATATTTTCAGGGCACTCATAGATGCATTCTTATAATTTCAATTGATTTCAGGAGAAATCCTGAAATAAGGGCAGATGTTTTCACTGTACTTCTGTCTTATTTTTACTAAAATTGGCTCATCTTACCCCACTCTCCCCTAGTCTTTGCAGAAATGCGACAGCCTTCACTCCTCGTATTAATGTCACTGATATTGACACAAACCCACTCCTGGTGCCGACAGCAGCCCGTCATTATGCCGCGTGTGTCATCACTACTTTGATCTTCTGAGCTCCTCTTAAGCAGCAGCAAACAGGCAATTTGTAAGGAAGGTCGCTTCTGATATATTTTTTATATGTTTTATCTTTCTATTATTCTTCTTCTTATTATTAATTAGTAGTAGTATTACTTCACATATCCTTCTATTTTTATTTTTATTATTATTATCACTATCGTGTGTGTGTGTGTGTGTGTGTGTGTGTGTGTGTGTATTTCTTTTTCTTTTTCCTTTTCTTTCTCTCCTATGCTTTTTTTATCAGCTTACCATGCTCCCTCTCTATCAGCCTCACAAACTCGGTCCTAGACAAACTGGGTGAACACATACACATTATATGCATACATGTACACACATACGCATAAAACCTAATATCCCCTGTACTGTATCTATGTTTATATTTGTTTTGTTCTGTCTTGTCTTTCGTCTTGCAATAAATTTAAAATAAATAAATAATTTTTTAAGGAAAGTGATTAGTGGACAGATCTTTATCGAGCCAGATCTAATTCCCCATAGCTTAGTTTCTCATAGCCAGACTTATCTCCACAGCGCTGGAGGAAGGTCTGGACCCAGTGCATTTTCACTCTTGGCTTGTTTGCATTTCTTTAAAACAATCACAATCATCTTGGGTGGCGCTATGCCCCAAATACAGCGACAGTGCTTCTGCAAAGTAATGTCGGGAGGGAGCTTGTTTTGGTGGAACATTTACATGAAAATATTGGAAACATATTATTTGTAGATTTTTACAATCATTCACTGAAAGAACAGAGCAGGCCTGCCTTATTGCACGGAGCAAATGTTCTTCAAAACTTGCCATTTTCAGCATGTAGGTTGATAGCTCGGAGGTTGTTGTTGTTGTTGTTGCTGTTGTTGCTGTTGTAGTATTTTGAGAACAGGAACACGAAGGGGAGGGACTT
>JAOVVB010061507.1:0-14321 GCA_028570985.1 Heterobranchus longifilis | reverse complement strand
GTAAACCAAGACTTGTTCGTTTTCCAAGTCAAAATTTATTAAAAATCTTTGCTCGTCAGGCGGAACACTCGCAAACCGCGTTACTCGCAATCCGAGGTCTCACTGTACTGGTGATGCTGAATGCTGAGTGACTGGAACAGACGAGAGGGGAAATGAGGTTGCTGCTGAATTTGATCTTTAGGGCCTTTCCAGCCATGTGGGGACTTTTGCACAGTACTGTATATTATAGCATAGTGAAATTCTTTACATCTCTTATTCAAGCTTGTTAGGAAGCAGGGGTCAGAAAGCAGAGCCAGACAAAATAAGGTACCCTGGTACAGACACTGCTGAGGGCCTTGCTCAAGGGTCAAACAACAGCAGTGTGAGCTGACAACAAACAAAATTTTCCACCGAAACGAGTCATTACTTTTGAGTTGATTTTGGTGCTTATGCAATATGCTTGAATTTGGTGTTAATGTAATACAGGGGTGTCTCACATTTCCCAATTTTCCCGAACTGAGATTCATGGAAGTTCTTGGTCACTTAACTCTGTGATATCACATGCCTTAAAGCCATGACATTGTACAGTGTACCAGTGTATGATTATGATGTAATCACCTGAAAATCCTATATAAACTGTCTCAAACTCATGTCGAACCATATCTGGAATCTGCCATATTGTGGAATCTGTTATCCATTATAAAGTGGCACAAACCACTGAATCCAAGTCTATGAATCACATACAAACTGTTTCAACTTATAAAACTGCTATGATGTTTTCTACACTATAAATACATTTCAAAAGGGTCCAAAACTTCTTGGTGCATAAGATTACTTCTATTACTCATATTAGCTTTGATTATGTGGGTTGTAAAAATCAAATCTCACGCTGCCTCAGTTGTATTTCATGGACCACTGGTGTCTTAGCACCCCAGTTGTTGTAAACAATGCATGCGAGATTTATTACAAATTTTATACGTGTTACCTGATTGACATGGTCGAGTTTAGGGCACGGTCTCCCTCCGTTGTATGGTTTCTCCCGAAGCCATTTGGAGCGAACTTTGACCCCACTGCCACAGGACTTGCTGCAGCGTGACCAGTTGGACCACTCGCTGAGCTTGCAGTCTGAAGGGCATGGGATGATGCATGCCTCCTCGATGTAGCCTGCATGTGAACAGAGAGGTTCTGACGGTTATATCTAAAGCCCAAGACAGTAAATCAAATGCATGATATGCTGCAAAGTTTGATTCGTTTTTTTTTTTTTTTTTTTTTTTTACAGCTCAGGACTCAATATCAGAGTCAGGTTAGGATACAGAACAGATTCCAGATGCACACATGTGTCAGGATGACTGACCTTGCATTAATTAGACTCACACTTTGGACCTGTCTGTATGCAGTGCTATGCAGAACAGATGATACACCTCCAGGCCTAAAAAAATATTTTGATTGGACTGCCCTTAGGTTTGATTAAGGGCCGCATTGCTAATGGCATTTCAACAACCTTATAGAAAGTCAAATAATTTATTTACATTATTTCCAGAGTAGCATTAATTTCCAGCCAAGATATTTTATTGATGATAAGAAAGTTAAACCAGTCTGTAAAGTCTTCTCTGGCACATCTCAAATACTTTCAATGAGTTTAAGGTTAGGACAGTTTATGTGTGGAAATGATACCTCATGCTCCCAGAACCACTCTTTCACAATTTGAATCCTGGAGTATGGCTGTGCCTTCAGGGAAGAAAAAAATCCATAGATGTGATAACCGGGTCATTCAGTACATTTAGGTCGTCAGCTGACTTCATTTTATTGCCACATAACGTTGCTGAGTCTCGACCTGAGCAACTGAATCAACCCCAGATCATAACACTGTCTCCAGAGGCCTGTACAGTGGACACTATGCATGATGGGAGCATCGCTTCATCGCTCTTCCCTTCTTACCCTGACACGCCCATCGCTCTGACGATTCATCAGACCACATGACCTTTTTCAAAGTCCAATCTTTATGCTTCCTAGCTCTCAAACTGAAGCCTTTTTTCTAATTCATCTCATTAACAAGTGGTTTTCTTCCTTCTGGGGTTTAAGACTGTGTTGGCCAGTTCTGAGCTTTATTCTGGTCATGTTAGCTTTATCTCTTTAGTTGTTCTCTTCGCTTGATGCAGGACTATAATTTGATCCTTCTGAAACACAGTACCATCTTTTACTCGACCGCGGGATATGTCTTCCGACATGGCTGTTTAAAAAATAAGAAGCGCCTCACTGCATCAATTAGAGTTAAAATAATTGTTGCAGCTGAAACACATTAATCACTGCAGTATTTATCCGTTCAAAACCTCTTAAGCATTTCCAAATGGGGACTTTATTTTTGGCCAGGCGGTGTACCTACTGTAGGAAATTAAACACTCTTTGTTGTGCTGTTTCATGAAAATAATTAATGATGGGTTGCTGTGATCAAGCAGAGTCACTATTTATTCACAAGTAGTTATTTTTAAATAAGTGTTGTGTTCTTTTTTATATAACAAAGCAATTTGGAAACATTGAGATCTTTTAGTTATTACATGACATGCCTTATGTTTCATCCATTTATAGTTTCACTTAATGAGTTGGAGTGTACATAAAAAAACAACAAAAAAACAGGTTATTTCCTGTTCTCACTTATGTTACAGGAGCTATAAACAGTTGTTTCCTCATCTGACTTTTTCATACCTGCCTCTTAAAATGAATGTAATAACATATAATAACTATCCCATAAATATCTGGTGATTTGAAAACTGTTCGACTGCTGCTGAAACAGAAAAATAATCAAAACTTTTATGGCCATTCAGAAACCTTCAGTTATTATTTATTATCCTCCAGAGTTACATTCTGAGGTTCTTATACATTTATTTGGTACTTGTTGCGCCACATGATACCAGATACACACAGACCATGTACTGTACATTTGTTAATGAGGTGCGTGGGATTTTTTTGTGAGTACAGGAATCCTAACACACTGTAATGACCAGGAAGTGCACACCTGCTGAATTTCTGTTATGTGTTCACACGTCTGAGTTTGTGCAGCATTTCAGGGAAAAATAGACAAACACTGTGAACGTGCTCAGAGCAGCACAAAGTGGAAAATAGTGTGAAATTGAACAGATTCCATTTCCCAAGGAAAACTGATGGAGGAGTGGGGAGAAAGCCTTAAATAAAACAAGTACAAGATCTCAGAAATTACTTTATAATTTATGATCAATAAAGGAAAGAAGAAATAAGGAAAATATGAGTACAAAAGAAGTACAATAAAGAAGTAAAAGAAAGAAAGAAAGAAAAAAATATAAGAACAATATGAATAAAAATGTAAGCGAAGTAATGTTATCCAATTAATGTGTAAGAGCAAGAAATGTACAAATGCATAAAGGAATAAAGAAAAATTAAATAAATACATATATAATAAGTAATAACAGAAGAAGAAAAAAAAGAAAGCAAAAAGAAAGAAAGCCAAGTAAAATATAAAAAAAATAAAGTAAAATAAAGAAAATAAAATTTAAAAAGAATAGAAGTAAGAATATTTATTTTGAAATAAAAAAGAAAAGAAGAAAGAAGGAAAAAGAAAAGGAAAAAGAAAGAAAGAAGAAGGAAAGAAAGAAAATAAAAGGACAATATGAATACAAGAAAAATTAAAGAAAAAATCTTAATGATGTAAGAGATAAGGGAAAGAAAGAAAGAAAGAAAGAAAGAAAGAAATATAAGTAAAATAAGACTGAAAAATTAAAGCAAAGCACACTGGTAGATGAATATTGAATTAATTAATATTGCATTGTTGGTGTAACTTCTTACCGCGGTATTTGTTGAGACAACAGGCAACATTGTGTATTTGAAAACTTTGATGACAAAGACTGAATAAACTAATAAATTTAAACTAATAAAGTTGAGCCAGGAATTTACCTTCCTGGCTACATGCAATCATGTGATTTTTATATAATGGTTGTTAATATAATATGGTTGTTTTTGAAAAAACACTGGCAGTACCAGCAGCAGTCAGCTATGACTTTAGATAACTTAATAAACCACTTTACACAGTCTGGGGTTAATGAAACAGCTTATTGTCAGTGTCACAATGTCACTCTTTTTTTAACAATTTTTTTTTTTTTTACCTCAAATAATAATATTAACATCACTTTTACAAAAGCTGCACTACCCAAGAAACTGATTAAAGGACAGTTTCGTGCAGATATGGGGTGTTTTTTTATTAGAAGAGTGTTTGAGCCTTCTGAAAACGGAGTTTTGTCTGGGTTTAGAAAAATTCAGCATGTACAGTATTTATTTTTTGGGACAAAAGTTAATCTGCTAGTTGTTTTTGTTACTGGAAAATACTGTAATGTAAGGCAGTGTATGAGAGACACAAGCAGGAGTTAAATTTACTGGAGCTAGCATCTAAATGCTCATAACTGTATCTGTCTTCTTTGCCATGATACAGCGTCCTGGTCCACTCTACCACACACGGTCACACAAGTGCTTACCTGACAAAAGAAAAACCCAGTTAGAGAGTAGTAGCACTTCAGTACTCAGTAAGTTAAGGGATATAAAAATTGCCGTGTTAGTTTGGCTTCAGAGTCGCTAATGCTCGTCTATGAATACTATATTGGTTAACTTATTTGAATGAAAATACACATTGGGTAGATACAGTACCTGGTTAATTTAAGGGCAGATGTTAATACAGACAGACAGTGGCTCACGCTATTATTACAAATCTATGGAGATGTTTTATAGAAACAAAAAAGAAGTTTTAACCCATCATTAGAATTCCATAAACAGGCTTTTACACACTCTGGTGATGTATAGCCTTATTGATATCTTTTATTTTTATCATAACTTAATATTTTGTGAGATTTATTTATCTTTGTCTTTACAAGACTTCTCTTGTTCTCTGTAACCAGATCTCTCCTATGGAAGATTGGGGTCAGAGGGGTGATGACTGGCCTTTTGGAGCTACTGGAGGAGCACGAACAAGCTGTTGGAGGGAACTGTAGTCTTTTAGGTTCTGGGTGACTATGCAGCAGCTTTGGGAGTGATGTTCGGTCAGGTCTGTGCTCTGTACACTGAATTCCAAAAGGACTGGACGAACACCTATGAAGCCATCCAAATACTTCTCATTGGACTTGGAGAAGCACGTTCCCCTTAGATCCACATTCCGAGAAACAAACTCTTGTTGCCCTAGACTTGTTTTTTGTGCCTGACACATTGGGAAAAAAGACGATCCCTGTTCTTCTTCTTAATAGTTTTTAAAACTGATTAGGATGTTGTAATATAAAAGAATCGGTAAGAGTCTGATAAGCAGCTGGAAAATCACTGTTTTAACTTTGACTAGTTTTGGAAAAATAAACTTTGTGTGTTTTAATTGTTGGGGTATTGTTAGGGCAACTTGTTTAAAAAAAATGACTTGAACCAATAACATCAATTGGCTACAATGGGAGACGACTTAACTTTTTTAGTAGATGAAAAGTTGGGCTTACAGTAGTCGACCCTAGAGAAATATAATGAATTTAGCCCAGAAACAATACTACATGAGCTGACTTAAATATTTGAATTAGAGACAAGTTGAGTCAATCACTGGAACTGGGTCCATGTTGTGTCAACTAAACAGCAATATGAACTATTAGCTGTCCAACCTGTCACTAAACCTTTTTATGTTGAGGAGCCTTTTTTTCTCAGTGTAATGTGAGGAAATACATGTAAGAAAGAAAGAAATAAAACAAACAAAGAAATAAATGAATAAAAGTATTTTATTTCTAAAAGTAAGTATTTTCTACATACAGTATTAAGTATAAGGAAGAAAGAAAGAAAAAAGAAAGAAAGGAAGAAAGAAAGACAAAAATTATGAAGTCAGAAAAGTAAGTATATATATTTTGAAATAAAAAAAAAAAGAAAAAGAATGTAAAATAAATAAATAAAAACTTATTTTAATATATGTAAAAAGTAGGCATGGTTGCTCTTAGCTTATGTGATTAGGCTGGTCATGTGACCCAGTGACAAATGCCAACTGGACATCTGAACTGAAACTGGTCCTGAGGTTCTGTGACTTCCTCCAGCTGTAAACCTCTGTTGTACTTCAGCATGCCATTACAGTATGTGTTAGACCAATCAGTGTGTTTTATCTGGAACAACACACAGTGCTCTGACTTTTACTTCCCACAATGCACCTCTCCACACACCTGCAGGCATGCACAGAAAGAAAAGCAACTACGCGTTCCATGGTCTACAAACATCTTTACTACACCATATTGTGCTTTCTGTCAGAGGATGACCTTGTGGTGACCTCGTTCTGTCAACCTTACAGACTTCCTCTCCTGTCAAAGCCAAACCCACATTCTAATGCGTAGCAGATACAATTACAGAGAGCAAGCTGGAGAAGCATGAGCACCTCAAATGTCAAACACTTCCTCAAGCATTTCCTCACACAATGTGATTCAGAATCAATGGATCCTTTAGCATGCTGTGCACAAAATGTAGGGGGTGAGACGATCAGGAAACTAGGTTATCAGGAAATGAGATGATCAGAAGATAAGACAATTACTGTAGGCGAGTCTAATATTATCATATATTATTATATTACAATCCTACCTTAAATAGGAAATGAGATAATCAGGAATTTAGATGACCAGGAGATAAGGTGATGAGGAAATGAGATGAGATGAGATCTAAAGATGAGATGATCAGGATGTAGGATGATCAGGTGATGAGATGAACAAGATATGAGATGATCAGGAGATAAGATAGGAAGATAAGAAGATGCAATGATCAACAGTGAGAAAATCGAGAACTGAGATGATCTGAACATGAGATGATGAGGAGATGACATGATTCCTGAATAAGATGATCAGTAGTTGAGATGATTTCTGGATAAATTGATCAGGAAATAATATTATTAGGAGATGAGATTATTTCTAAATAAGATGATCAGGAAATCAGATAATCAGGAAATAAGATGATCAGGAGATAAGGTGATCAGGAGATAAGGTGATCAGGAGATAAAATAATCAGGAGATGAGAAGATTTCTGGATAAGCGAAAAGATGATCAAATGAAGAGATGATCAGGCAATAAGATGATGAGCAGATAAGATAATCAGGAGATGAAATTATGAAGAGATGAGATGTGAGTCGATGTATTAATGATGCCAGCAAGAAGTGAGATAAATGACGGGAAAGCCTCGGGCAGTGTGTCAGGCAGCAGGCATTATTAATATATAAACCTGTTACAGACACTGATAATGAGAGCAGTGAGACAGACAGAAGAGTGAGAATGAGACAGTTTGAGAGACAGAGCTGAAGGACACTATGTAATGTCAATCTTTATTTAATCTACATTAGAGTTACTAATAAATTGAATAGAAATAGCAAGTTACACTAGTTAGTTAAGACTAGCCAAGACTGGTCTGAGTGTTTTCATGGCTACAGATTAAAAAGAGGAGAGAAAGATAAAGATGGATATGAAACAGAGGGAGAAATCGTGAGAAAAAGAGAGACAGGCCGATTGAGAAAGCCAGAAGCAGAAAGATAAAGAGAGAAAAGGAGAGACAGACAGAAAGATGGACAGTGACAGTAAAGGAGACAAAGATGTGAAAGAAAGACAACGGAAGAAACAGAAAGAGAGTGACAGATAGCAATAAAGACAGAGGAAAAAGTAAGAGAAAGACTGATCCAGACACTGAAATAGAGTGACAGACCTGAAAAAAGGTCCTGAAAGAAAAAGACAGAGAGACACAGACAGATAGTTAGTTAGTTAGTTAGTTAGGTTTTGTCCATTAATTTGCAGTTCTAGTTACAGTTTGTGGTTTGGTTCAGCTGTTGTCCATTTTTTTTTTCCTTCTGAGTGACGGTTAGTTTTTTGTTTCTTCTTGCATATTTTTTGCGTCTTCTGCTGTTTTTTTTTTTTTTTTTTAACATTTTTACTGTCTTTTCTCAGTTTTAGACAGCTGTAGAAAGAGGTTTACTTGCTCCTCGATGTCCATGGGTGTGTGTGTGGGCTGTGCTGCGCCCAGCTTCTTCGCTCTCCTGTGCTGCGACGCTCAGAGTCTGACTGCGTGTTTTCCGTTTATTGGTTGGTTCTGTGGCGGATGTCTCCTCTGTTTTAATCCTCGGTTTAGTTGAAGTGTCAGTGGTGGTGTGCTGATCTGTGGCTGCTGTGTTTCGGTGCAGATGTTAGGGGTCATTTCGGTGTTAGGGGTCGAGGGTCAGCATTAGGGGCGGAGTCACTATCAGCGCCGAATACTGCACCATCATCAGGTTTTACACTTGCGCTGTTTATAGTGGTACCCGTGTTCGTTTTAGCGCCGGATGCAGGGTGTGTTTCAGTCTGATTCAGGACAACAGTGTTCAGGACTGACCAGGCTCTGACTTCGCTGTCCCCACGCTGCTGCTGCTGCTGTTTCCCACCTGAGTCGCCCTCTGAGCTCCGTGTGGACATCTCAGCCTTTTGTGTCCAATGGCCCACACTCGAAACGCCTCAGCCGCTCCGTGTAACTGTTTTCACAATCTTTACACTTAAAATTCACGTTAAGTGTCTCTTGATTATTTAAAACCATTAAAATCTGTCTGCGGAAGGACAGGCCATGTCTGACGGTGGAGCTCTTACATCCGAGCGGGATAGGGGTTAACGAACTTCACGAAGCGGGCCAGCTCCCTCATAATCGCCTCGTCCTTAATAAGCAGAGGCGCATTGGAAATCACCACCCGCGTCGCAGAGGTAGACAGAGGGGTGACTCGGACCACAGATCCTCTCACATATATTCCAGTCTTTATTAGCCTGGTTACAAAGTTTGTCTTTTGTCAGAAACACCACCACTGCTTTGTTCCTCCGGGAGGCAGAGTAAACACTCTCACACCCGACATGCTCTCCCACCGCTAATAGCACCTCCTCCACCTGTACACCTGTGCCTGTATTTCGGCACACACCACACTGGCTTTTAACTTTATTATGTTTATTATTAACATTCACTAATAGGAAAAAAGTGGTGAAAAAAAAAGGGAAAATGTGGCAGCGGCTAGCGCCTTCCTTCGAGTGTGTTACTCCGCCCCTAACGGTGCGTGAGCAAGCAGTTCGAAAAGATGCGGTCGGCTGACGTCACGCGGTTCGGAGGAAACACGGGATAGTCTTCGCCCTCCCGACTGAGTGGTAGTAGTAGCCTTAATGTGGGAGCCCCCTAGTGACGGGGAGGAATTGGCTACGATTAATATTGGGGAGAAAAAAAAATAAATAATAATAATAAGAAGAAGAAAAAGAGACAGAGAAAGCAGGAAAGTATGAGAGAGAGAGAGAAAGAGATAAAGACAGATAGAGAGACAAAAAATAGAAAAAAAACAGACATCAAGTAGGAAAAAGGGAATAAGACAGAATGAGAAACAGAGACAGTACAGTAGGTTGGGACAGAGAATAAGGTTAGGCGAAGGCTGCCCTTGCAGCAAAATATGAGAGCCTGAGAGACAGTGAGACTCAAATTAATTTAAAATCACCATCGTTCAGATTGTTGTTAATATTGATATTTTTGTTGCTGTTTTTTTTATTGTTTATTTAATGTCATTATATATATTCATGATGTTTATAAATGTTTACAAATTGATATTGATGTCATTTATGATGTAATTATAATTAATAATTGCTTTTGCAACAATGTTATTTTTTTGTTAACATTCATGCCAATAAAGCCCTTCTGTACTGAAGTGAAAGACAAAGATAAAGAGAGACAGACAGAGAAAAAGGGGGATGTGAAGAAGACAAAAAAGACAGAGCAAAAGAGAGAAAGAAGATAGAAGAAGAGAAACAGAAACTGAGACACACAGAAAAAGGGAAAGACAGACTGAGAGACTTAAAGAGAAGGAGAAGAGTAAAGAAAAAGAGAGAGAAATACTGAGAGACACAGATAGAGCAATCACTGTGTTCCAAACCAGCTGTGACAGCATCTCTCTCTCTCTCTCTTTCTCTCTCACACACACACACACACACACACACACACACACACACACACACACACACAGTTTGACTCTGTACGTGTTTGCCCCCATGTGCAGGAGGAAGGTGTGACAGGAATCTAATTAACGCGTCCCATTTCAGAACTGAGAAAGGGTGAAAAACAGCGAACTTCAATTCTCACGACAATAAACAGTAGAAAGCTGCACTGCACAAACTGGACGCGTATTCAATTAAACACAGAGAGAGCGAGCACAATGAGAGAACGGCCGAGTGAAAACACGCCGCGTTGAGATTTAACAAAATATCAATACTCATATTGGTCCGAGTGACTTTAATACACACTCAATTTTAGTTTTTTTTAGCTGCGAGCGACCTGAAACGCTTCAGGAGAAAATTGCACAAACAATGTTACATGCTAAAACACTCACTCACTCTCATCATCTATAACACTTTATCCTGTATACAGGCTCACGGGAGGCCTGGATCCTATCCCAGGAGATCTGGGGCACGAGAGGAGGTACACCCTGGACCGGGTGCCAATCCATCGCAGGGCACACACCCAAACTCACACTCTCATTTATACACTATGGGCAATTTGGGAATGCCAATTAGCCTAATCTGCATGTTTTTGGACTGTGGTAGAAAACCCACCAAGCACAGGCAGAACATGCAAACTCCATGCACACGGACCTGAGGTGGGAATCGAACCCCGGGCCCTGGAGGTGAAAGGCAATAGTGTTTATTTACTAAAATACACAAGATTTATCATCAACTCCAGAAGTAATACATTTATATTTATATTATTCAGAACGACTTACAAATGTGCATTAAAATCTTTATCAATAAATACATCTCCATACTGGTTCACTAGGGCACAGACTAAGAGTACCATAAGTCTCTTCTGGAGAGAGGTTTTTATTTGTTGATTTGAGTACTCTACGAAGAAGTAGGTCTTTAGTTTGTTTCACCACCAAGGTGCCAGAAAAGAGAAGATAGATGAATAAA
Source organism: Heterobranchus longifilis (assembly GCA_028570985.1). Taxonomy (NCBI): domain Eukaryota; kingdom Metazoa; phylum Chordata; class Actinopteri; order Siluriformes; family Clariidae; genus Heterobranchus; species Heterobranchus longifilis. Next base: position 3,390 of record JAOVVB010061507.1, on the reverse strand, counting down.
AATGACCACAAATGAATACCTTCCTTGTTCCCTGAGAGGTGGTGGGACCAGTTAAGCATTACTACAGTAGAGGGAGTGTGGTGCAGTGTGGGATGCGATATGTGCTCAGAGGTAAGTGGATGTAGAGGTCTGCATTCTCTCCCGCGGGACCTGCGGGACCCGACAAGATTTTTTGCGGCGCGGGAATAAATTTACAAACAAAACGCGGTAGCGGTCGGAAACTGGTGTAATTTGGACGGGAGCGGGCGGTCTAATAATATACCATTCCCGACGTCCTTTCTGAACAGCATATCTGGCAGATGTAATTTTTGTTTTCAGCTACACCTTTCCTAAGCTACCGTGTTGACAAAAAATGTCACATTTATATTTTGAATAAAAATAATAAGTATGCTACAATTTTGTACATTGTTTCTACATTTTTTCCCCCTGCAACACATTTTCATTTCGGGAAGAAAATTATTCTAAGCGGGCAGCGGGTGAACAAAGAGTGATATATAGCGGGATCGGGTGGGTGCGGGATAAAACCTCGCGGGAGCGGGACTAAAAAGACAGTCCCGCGCAGACCTCTACCTCAGTACTCTCGATGTTTAATAAATCAGACTCTCCTCAAGGTGGCGCCGCTGTCTCTGTGTCTTTAAACGTGATTAAAAAGGACAAAAAAAAAAAACACGAATGACGTAATGCTCGTCTTGTCGCTCTTTTGTAGTGTGGATTAATTGGAGGATTATCGACAGTCAGGATGAAGTAAAACATTTTAATTTACAGTTTAATGAAAATCAACACGGACTGAAAAATTTAAAAGTAAAAAAATGTAAAATAAATCCAATTACGTCATTAAATTAATCTAATTAATCAATGACATTTTATAAATGAATGAGAACTTTTAAATCTTCACTTCGTGTTAAGCCTCATTAAAACTTAAAAGTTGTTTTTTTCTTCATCTTGAGCTCACGTCCTGACTTTTGATAACTTTTGATTTATTTATTTTACTTTACTTTATAAGCAAGACGTTTATGCAAAAAAAAAAAAACTAATACATAAAAAATATACAAAAATAAAAAGTTATTTTAAGCTCATGCCTAATCCAATAAGCTGATTGGCTGATTTTACTAAAGAGGCGGGACTTCCTTATTTCAGGCACCATTTAAAGTGTTAAACTTTGCCTGATTCATATTCGCTTCTTCACATAAACTATCTCAGAGATATTTTTAGTCTTAAAGAGCTGATGAAAGGATTAGCACTAAACTATTCCTCGAACGCCACAGTGTATTTGTAATACAGTATTTCAAACAGATACGCGTTTACACTGACCGTAATACTTCATTATTATTCAAAATAATCGCCAGATAAAAAATAATAATAATAATCATCATGTGACCACATCAATCGGATCAGACTGGCCTGGTCCGGGCCGATCCAAAAGAATGACAAAGGCGGTATAAAACTTTGATAATTATGCATCGGATTTGTGTCAAAATTATTTTTACTTCAAATAATGCACAAACTATACAGTGTGTTACAATACTCTCCAGCTGTTTTTGGCCAGATGTTACCATGCTGTATCCTCATTCCCCAGCTGTTTTTTTATTTTAATCTAATTTTTTTTTTAGATTGTCTGTACAAGTAAACACGGGAGGTGTGTTTTTTCCGTATTAAAAAAAAGCTACATCATTTACATTTCTTTAAATAATTTTAATGAGCTGTTTGCGTATTCAAGCGTTCATGATCTAAATAAAGAAGAAAAAGTTTTGTTTTAAGTTAAGACTGAGTCACAACACTAAAACAAAAAACTGAAAAGATTTTTTTGGATTTGATGTTAGTTGTTTGCAAAAATATTTAATAAAAAAATCTTTATTCACTTTCATTTAATTAGTTTTTGTTTAAATCTTTCATTTCCGTTTGATCCTTTTTGGCACAAGTCTGATTCCGTAGATAATCCGTTCAATAGCAAAATATCATCTGTGCAAACACCTTGATCCGATCGTTTGGAATAAAGTGACAGTCTCACTACGTGACATGACAAGTTTCCGCGAGGACAGTTTAGCGATCATGCTAACGCTCGTCTCTGACTCTTTTCCTGTTCTGCAACCTGCAGGAGTAGTGCAGTGAGAGCGCTGCGAAATTAGAAAGAAGAACAGAAACCCAAACATTGTTCCTGTGACACTACGTGGGTCAGCCTTGATTATCTCTATACTACAAAATGAACTAAAGTTTCTCAAACAGCGTTGCCAGATCACACAAATCCCGCTTAGGCAGAGCTGTAAGTACAGTAAGTCCCCTACATATAGAGCTCGTTCGTAAGTCCAATTTGTTCGTAAGTCCAACAAACATTGCCTAGGTAGTAAGATACTAACACGATTGGCTATACACTGATTATTACAAAATTACAGCGTTCTTTGGAATTACATTGATGGTTGAACGAGTCATGTTAAAAGAACAAGCAATGCCTGGCATCTTTTCACCTCGCTCCATTCTCTCAATTATTTTCACTCTCGTCTCCATCATTACTGCTCAGCGCTTATTAGCAGGACCAGCTTCATCGTCGCTGCTTTAACGCTCGCTAACGGACATCCTGGGATGCTACACTGCACGTACGTAACAACATGATATATAGATCATGTGATCTAACTTTAACGTGTGAACGTTCAGATGTTTGTAACTCAAATGTTTGTATGTAGGGGACTTAATGTAATTCACTGTAATGACAATATCAGCACTAAAACTCATACTGTAGTTCATACATTGTTTAACAACAAAAAAAACAACTTAAATTATCAATCTGGCAACACGGCTCTCAAATTTGATAAAAATACATACCTAATAAAAATACTATAAGATGAAAGCTCTAATAAGAAACTCATATTAATGCGTCTGCGTTTAATCAGTTGCGTCTAATCTCAAACGTGTCCAGGATGCCCGTGGGTTTCTGGCGCACGTGCGCTCGATGATGAATGCGTGTGTGTGTGTGTGTGTGTGTGTACGTACGCTCAGAGTGGGACAGCGAGCTTTTTCATATTATCATGTTCCATTAAACTCTAACCTGACTCTAATATACACCTCTGTGTGTGTGTGTGTGTGCGTGTGTGTGTGTGTGTGGTGGGGGGAGGGGGAGAGCCTCGGAACAGCTCCTCGGTTAGAGGAAAGGAGGAAGGGAGCTGAACGACGAGTTCATTTCAAAGAGGAATGCTACGCTGAGGTCACATGACTGCTGTCAATCATCATCATGTTGCCAAGTGAATATATTTCTTGCTTTATACGTCGGAACTCACACTTGTCCTCTACATCCCTTTTATTTTCTTCTTCTAACAACTATTATCAATCTTCAGTGTGTGTGTGTGTGGGTGTGAGAGAGAGAGAGTTTATGATCATGTCCCCCTCCCCCGTTTTCCC
>JAOVVB010061497.1:0-14322 GCA_028570985.1 Heterobranchus longifilis | reverse complement strand
TGGTGTTGACTGCTCATTTCTCATGATACGTCTTGTAACACATAAAACACCATGTAGACATGTTAACAAGGTTAAAAACTTGATTTTCACAGGAGGGGCTCTTTAAAAGTTTGATGTGTTTACCTCTATAGGTCCCTCGCACTGCACGTGGCTCTGTGTCCACTCCAGCCTGTCGGAGTTCTCCTTCTCCCGGACTCCCTCGTTGACCTGAGAGCACAGCTCCTCAGCCCGCTCCAGAGCTTCTCTCAGCGGGCTGCGGTCCGCGTGACCATCCGGGGTGTGCTCCAGGATCTGACCAACCAGGAAGAGGAAAAGAGAGAGACATGGAATCACACAATGCATATCAGAAAAACAAAAAGTGGTGGGTGAGCATTGTGATTAGACATATAGAAAGCATTTTCCACATACGTTCTTGATGAGCAGCGGGTAGCGTGTGATCCTCTGCATGGGCTTGAGGAGGAAGCTGGACAGTGGCATTCCTTTACAGCGGTAGTTAGTGGCTATCTTCTGCTCAAGAGGAGACAGATGTATATTTTATTGCATCTCACGGAACCATGTGTGCCCTGTCTGTTTTGTCCCTTTGTTTCTACAAAAAAAACATGTTTGCTTTTTCTAATGTCACTACTCAATATCCATCATCTGCAACTGGTACCTTGAGGAAGTCTTTAAAGTCAGGCTGGTTGTGGGTTTTGCTCTGCAGCAGGGCAGCGGCGTTGAGCTGGCAGGAGCAGAAGCGGATGTACGGCTGCATGTGTGCGAGCTCCGAAGCCAACAGGTCTCCGATCAGCTGGACCGGCATGTTCTCTCCTCCCGTCTTTTTACGGACACGCAGCGCCCTGGGAAACAGGGATGATGACAACGATGTAAAACACGATTTTTGTTGCATTTCCATTAGTAGGCAAAAACATTGTTTTCAATTGGTCAATTTTGAGATTTTGGGCTATTTTGCCTCCATAACATGTCTTCTTTCAGATCAGTGGAAATAAAACATCCAAAATACACATTTAGGTGTCTATTTTACTGCACGTTGTCTGTTTGTGTCTGTAGATTTCTCCTAAATTCACCAAAAGTTAGCATTACATAATGCCTGCCTCACTTGCAAATTTAAACACAGAAAACTTGTAATACAAAAAATAACTGACTTAATGTAAGTAACCAAGTGGGGAAGTTTCATGGTGATGTTTATTAGTTAACATTTTTACCCTATTCACCTGTAGTGTCTTGCAAAATTGATGGAGTTTTACAATGCATATTTTTAAAGGCAGTTTTCTCAAAATGAGTTTTTCCTTATACTGTGAGCCAGAAATCTCCACTTCAGTAGCACTTACACACACCAAACCTTCCAGTTTAATTCTTATCGATATTCTGAAGGTTTTAACAGAAGGCTTTGTTCATATATCATTCATGGCCTGATTTATACAACAATTCATTCCTAAAAACAAGGCAAAAAATATATTATTTTATGGCTTTTAATTAGATAATGCCTCATTTGCATCTTTAAATTTTAATATTTCAGAATAATTGTAATTCAAAAAATACTTGTCTTAATGTAAGTAATGAACTGGGGATGTTTCATGGTGATATCTATTTGTTAAAAGTTTTACCCAATTCAACTGTTGTCTCCTCTTAAATCTTTTTTTTTTCAGTGTGCAGTTCCTCCTTTTAGCACATATTAGACTGAAATGTCAATTAAAGAAGCAGATAATATTCACAACTTCCTAAAGGTAGTATGTGGTACCTACTTGAGTAGTTTGGTGTTACACATAATCAGCTCCCTCCAGTTCACAAAGATCATTCCCATCTCAGCTTCTGTTAGACGGCCTGACTCAGTCATGGGCTTGTAGAAGACCTGAGTGACAGACAGATGCAAATGGAAAGAAAAATGAAATAGTATAGAAAATACCAGTGCCTATACTGTGGTTGTTTCTCTAAATCAAGGATGCTTCCTTGGTAGGACAGGTCCTTCCAAGTTGTGTCCTACAGAGGCTGCAAAAAATAAAAACAAAAAAGCAAAAAAGACCCAAACATTATTTGAAACATGAAATTATCGACTAATGCTACTTATTACTAATCTATGCAACTGTATTTATTTATTTATTCTCCTCTCATATATTATTTTGTTTTTATTGAATGTAAAAGCTTATTGCACAATCCTTCACCTAAAGTATTTATATGTTTTATCTAGTAACTGAGCTCCCTAGTGTTTTTTGTTTCCTCTTTTTGTTTGTTTTTTAACTTTTGTATAAGTTGTTTGAATCTTTATTGTCAGTAAAGTTGAAAAAAAGAAGCTGTGCATCAAGGATTGTGGGTGCTCTAGCTGCATGGAGGATACGGAGGATACACACATGCATCCTTGGAAATTCTCTGAAAGAAAGACTCGGTCCTTGGTCGGAGGAGGGAGGATGCTCGACATCGGAAAAGTCCTTCGTCGGGAGTTGATGACGTTGCATCCTTTTTTCAAATTCAGCCTTTGAAGGATCCTTCCTTGACTCTGAGAAACACCTATCATGTTTGTGTGTGTGTGTTCATACGTACCTCTAGAACCAGCTCCAGGTCTTCCACGTAGGTCTCCTCAGTCTGGATGAGCTCATGGATGTAACCCTGTCTCTTCCTCTCCTGAGGGGTCATGGTGTCCAACGTCATCAGGTCAGCACACCCTACAGCGCACGCACATGCAAACATGCGGGCATGCATGCATGCATGCGCAAACACACTTTCCTGTCAATCACCAGTGCAGTGTCCGAGGAAATACAGCAAAAACACTACACACCTCAGCATGTTAAAATCTCCCTTTATTATCAGTTCTATATATTTTATTTACATTTAATGCACAGACAAGAGTGAGGCACGTTGTAGTTGCAGTACATGAACTTAGGGGACATAGCAGGCTAATGCTAACGCTAAGAACACGGCTACCGAGGACACTGAATTAAAGAAAAATGAAGCACCGTTCATGGCGGAGCGCTCACTCCGAATGATTGCATAGGTGTGAATGAGTAAAGTAGCTAATGCTCGAGGGAAAGAGCAGTGGAAGACTTCAAATTTGGCAAAAGTTGGACGTAAGTGTCAGAAGTGTGATGTCAGTCACTGAATCTACAGCTGGTATGCTAATATCTGTGTGTTGTTTTTGCTGGTGGTATCACAGTTCAGTACAGGATGAGTTTCAACCTTTTTGGAAGCATTGATAAATGGAGGAGTGCATAAGAAGTGAATAATAAAAATCACAATTAATTCGTTTTAGTACAAGCAAGCGGCTATCAAGGTTATTGGTGATTTAAAGGAATACTTCACCCCCAAAATGACCGTTTGTATGTTAATTACTCACGGTGTGTTGCATCGAATTCTTGAAGAAAACTTTGTTTTCCTCGCATGCCTCCACGGTGAACAAAGAATCCAAAAACTGAGAAAACTCTTGATGGATTGAAGTAATAGGGGACGCTACTCATTATGTACTCGTCACAGGGTTTCTACACATTTTCCATTTTAAAATTCCATAATTTTCCAGACTCACATTGACTTCTTTTGATTTTTCAGATCATATTTGACACAAATAGCTATGTTTATTTTTTTGTGGCCCTGCTCTCTCACGGTACGTGGTGTCACCAGGGGTGTTTTTAGACTCGAGGGATCACGCTGCTTCCCAACATTGGACGTCTGTATCCTGACACAGCAGTTGTCAATTTATCTTCCATGACGAATAACCAACAAAGAAAACATCCAGTCTCCACCCTCGTACATCCGCACAAACACTTTGCTGCATCTGAATCGGCGAACACTTTCACTCGTGCCCCGTCTGCTGCTGGATTTCAAACCGGATCAACATTGCTGTTGATAAACGTGACCTCCCGTTACTTCAATGCATCAAGAATTTTCTAAATCTTTGGATTCTTCGTGAGCCGTGGATGCATGTGAGAAAAACTAAGTTTTCTTCAAGAATTCAAGGTAACACGAGGTGAGTAACTGATGTACAAATGATCATTTTGTGGGTGCAGTATTCCTTTAAGCAACAGTGAGTCTTCATGTTGGTCCATTGTAGCAAGGTTTAATGTTGTTAGTGCAAGAATGAGTGACCCTGTTAAAAAAGTCTTACTGATTCATATAGCATTCATTTAGAAAACTAAATGACTTCAGTCTGATGCCATTTACATATTATTTTCAATATACGTTGTAACCAAACTCTTATGCTCCATATTTCCATTTATCTTTAGCAAAACTACGCATTTCATGCCTTTGTATCAGAGGGACTAAAGCCTCTAAAACACGTCTAGCTGCCTCGGCCTCGCTCCCCTGGTTAATTAGTTAGTTAAAGAAACAGAGGAGAGGAGAGAGCGAGGGGGATAAAGGTGAGTAATAAATGCCTTATAGAAAAAGACGGAGGAGAAAAAATAAAGAGGAGAAGGTAAATTAAAAAAAAAAAAAAAAAAAAGGGATCAAAAACGGAGAAGCACAGAACACCACAGTCCTAAACGAGTGAGGTGGAAAGCGCAGAGCTGGGCTGTTCTTGCCGGCGGCGGGGCTTCCTGTTGCGACAGGGCAATTCGGATTGGCTCAGACAGAAGGGGGGAGGAAGAGGAGGAAGAGGAGGAAGAGGAGGAGGAAAAAGAAGAGAAGAAGTAGAGAGGAAAGTCAGCATTACTGTCCTACAGAGGAAAAAAAAAAGAGATGAAGTGGAGGAGCGGGAGGGGGAGGTGAGTGAGATGAAGGAGAGACGGAGAGACATTAATATAGTTTTAATATTAATGCAAGAATCTTACATGCAGGTGCATTAATAATGTATTTCTGGAAATGTAAATGTTGTTACTAATCACATCAGCTGGAGCATGATGGTAATTTCTTCCATTTGTTTCTCTCTCTCTAATGAAGCGCAGACATTGTGTGTGCTGCTGGGGTGCGTGTATGAGCTCATGTTCATTAGAATTAAAATTTCATCGTGTTTTGTGTCTGCAGCTTTAACAAGTTCGTCCTAATTAAACGTCCGGTGCGTTCACTCTTGTTAACAGAGATCCACTGCTGTGCGGAGAACACGCAAGCTATGAATACTGATTCAAACACAGACCTCCTGCTTAAAAATGGGACCCTTTTTTTTAAATCATCAGACCAGCTATGTGTGAATGAGACGTGAAACAGAATCACACCCTTCCCAACAGAGCAGTGATCAGTGTACTGTACACACAGCAGCATGCATGATGGATTGTACATGATCTCTACCTTACCTTATCAATCTCCCAGTGAAAATTAAGCTTCCAAAAATGTGACTAGGATGAAGAAAGGTGCTCTTAATTTGAAACTAATCAGTGGTTGTACCCTTTTGTTCCGTGACCCAGTGATTTGTTGACAAGACATTTTGGGAAACACTTACTTGCAGAGAGTTAGATGATAAGATTGAGAAAACTCTCATGTCTGTACCACAGACTATAAAACAAGTGGATGTAGCCACTGTGACGTCACCCATTGATTTGTGGACTACCGTTTTGAAGCCTCGAGTTTGGCATTTTGGCCGTCGCCATCTTGGTTTTTTGGAGCCAGAAGTGACCAATATCTAGCGGCTCGCCACCTGTGACAGATGTCACTCATGGCCTTAATTATGCATAACTTTAAGCTTTAATATAATTCTAAGCGAGTTGTATAAAAATCACCCCTTGTATGTCATGAATGGGGAAATTATCTATGGAAACCCAAAATGTTTATTTCTGCTGTAAAGTTGGGTGTTTTAACATGGGGCTCTATGGAGATTGACTCACTTTTGCAATCAGCCTCAAGTGGCAATTTGGTTTTTGGCACTTCTGCTTTGGCTTCATTTTTCAGCCCTCGAGGTTGCCGCTTGGTCTGTATGCTTTGTTATATTTCTGTTTTTGTAAGATTAAAGCAAATGTGATATAACATGTTATTTAGTGAGATTTAGCAGTCTTGGTAGGCAGATATTTTTAATGTTAGTTTTAACTTTTGACAGAGCCAGGCTAACGTTTTCCCTCTGCCTCATGTCTTTGTGCTAAGCTAACCACCTGCTAGCTCTAGCTTTATTTAACAGACATTCTCAGCAAGAAGACACAAAAGTGTAGTTCCCAAAATGTTGATTTGAATGATTTTAAATTGTGGTCATTTCAGGGACACTTAAAAGGCAATTCAACAATGATTTTACTTCTGTCTTGTTAATTTATGGTGTGAGACACCATTAATTTCAATAAGTATCACACCCAAAATATGGAGGATTGAGTTCTTTAAGTGCAGTGGGCTCGTGTTCACCAATGATCCCTCAGTGACAGAAACTTTTAAGCTTACCGTCAGTCCCTCCATGCTCTGACACGGATAAGGAATCTACTGTACCTGCAGTGAGCCAAGTCAACCAATCAGATTGTCAGCAACAAGAGAGAATTTTGTTTCTACAGCTGATAAATATGTTTTATCAGTTTCCATTTGTGCCCACAGTCTTATTTTTCCCCAAAAGCACTCCCACAATAATTCCAACGACATGTGTGAATTATTGATTTTCTCTCAAATAGTATGACAGAGAAATATTGTCCCTCAGAGAAAAGTAGTTAAGGCAGAAACAAAAGCGTGAGGTTTAGCATACTCACATTGCTGGCTGGGGTCTGATTCTGTCGTCATCTTGACATAATTGGTGGGCAGCAGGCCGATGACTCCATTGGCGTCTCCTTTCCACCAGTCAGGGTTGGTCTTGTCCAGGACGCTGATGAGCTGACCCTTGGAGAAGCTCAGCTCATCTCGATTAGCAGCTGTGTAGTCGTACATCGCAATAACTTGGCACACTGAGGGGTCAGAGGCACAAATGGGGTTTTATAAGGATGTGAGTTTAAGCATGTTGAGATGGTTCTGGTGAATGGCAATGTTGGTCGGTCCACCACTTTGGTCCAGACTGAAATATCTCAACAACTATCGGATGGACAGCCATGACATTTTGTACAGATATTCATGGTCCCCAGAGGACGAATCCTACTGACTTTACATCTAGCGCCACCGTGAGGTTGACATTTGTGGTTTTAAGTGAAAAGTCTAAACAACTATTAGATTACAAACATTCATGTCCCCCTCTGGATGAAACGTAATAACATTTCATCTAGCACCATCATCAGGTTGGTTTTTGACCAAATAACTGCAAAACTAAAGACACTGTCATGAGCATCAGCTGTACTTTGTGTTTAGTGCTAATTAGCAAATGTTAGCATGCTAAACTTAGATGGGGACCAACATACCTGCTAAACATCAGCTTGTTAACATTGCCATTGTCATGACATTAGCATTTAGCTCACAGAGCTGTCTTAATCTTTTTAAATCTGGAATAATTACTGGACAAAATATAACAATAATTAGATATTTGTAAAAAAATAAAATAAAATAAAAAGAATAACAGCAATGCTGATCAACCAACAAAAAATAAACTACATTGTCCAATTCTGAATTGTATACACTCAGTTTAGACAGTCACTGATACAGGCACATTGTGATATTTGCACCAGACTTTCATGCATTTATGCATATTTTTGTGTAAAATGTCAAAATCTGAGACAGGGTGGTCAAAGTAATCGTGGCCCAGAAAAATCAATGCTTGACTGTGTTAGACAGAACCAATCAATCATTGTGTTCAAAGTGTGTCAGCCGTCACCTGGCAGAGGGGAGGGGGAGGACTTGGTGGTGGAGGGGCCGAGGAGCTTGACGTGAGAGGAATGAAACCAGCCTCTCTGCCGCTTCTTTCCTCGAGCCTGGAGGGAAAAACAGCAAGTGGGAGTAACTCAATCTCCTGCTGGTTCACTGCTGAATTCTAAAAATCGAGAGATGAATTGATGAATCGATTTCGTCGGGCAGAGAGCTGAACCTCCAGAGTCTCAGCAGACAAACAAACTATACTGAATCGTGATAGGTCTTTACTGGGGATTTATATTCGCTGCCTTCATAAATCAAGTCAAAGATCAGCCTAAACTCTGCAGGATGACTAAGATTGCTCTTCAAAGTCTCATAGTACAAACTCAGCATATTCTTTACTGAGGGCATTGTACAATTTGACAAAGCTGTTGTAATCCTCCGACAATGTTAATTCAAATTTTCGTCATCCTGCTGCTTACTTGACTCAGCTGTCTCATTACTGTCTAACCGTTCACCGAGAGCTTAAACAGAGCTATAGTGGCAGCCTCAGCACAAAACAGGCAGTGAGCATTGGCCTCTCACTGACCTATAGACAACACTGTTATTACTCCCATTACCTCCTGTCCACCTCTCACCAGCTCTTCATTGATCTGACAAGTCAGCAGAAAACATCTGCAGCACGAGCTGTGTTTGAGTCGTGCGTTTACTTAAATAAGGCCTCGAGCAGGGAACAAATTCTCTCTCGTTGTTGCTCGTATCCATGATTTGTTCTTATTTTGTTAGCACCCATTGATTTCTGGGATTCACCAATGTTTTCTTAGTTTTGCTCTGGAAAATCACATGCTTACTTTGTTTATGTTTATTTAACAGTACATTGATTTCCCTACTGAAGTTCTTCTTTTTACAGCCTTTTTTTTGGTGGCATCTCTCCAGTTCTTGGGCATGTGCCAGAGTATTTGCACACGGCACAACAGCTGCCCTTATACAGTGTTTATGGAGCATTACCTCACACATATACAGTGCTCCATGGTGCAGTTGACCTTGAACTGTACATCAGCATTAAGAGCCAAATAAAAAAAACTTGTTACTGACATTTTAAAGTTTTAACATTATTCTTTTATTCTTATTTTCTTAAAATATAAAACAAAAACTATGTACTGTAAACTAGATAACTAACACATATAAGACATAAGACATATAAAACTCTTGCAGGGCCCCTACAGCTCTAATAACTGACCTGCAGTTCCCCGAGCCACCAGCCGGTGGAGTTCTTGGCCAGGACCACGATCAGTTGCCCTGGAGACAGACGCAGCTGATGTATCGTCGGGGCGACGGCGGTGGTGACTGCCTGGGCGATCTCTGTTGACCAAACAGATATAGCCGAGGATGAATTTAAATCAGGTAAATGTCAAGGGCATAATAGAGGTAATCATTAGACTGTGAAAGTCTTTGTGTGTGTGTGTGTGTGTGTGGTATTTGTGAATCGCTGTCTCACCAGGCTTTTTGATTGGAGCTCCAGCTTTTGTCGCCTAAATGAATAAATTAGTAGTAAATTAATGAAGTAACAAATAAGTTCATTACGTTAAAACAATAATATTGAGCTTGCTACTAAATATGTGTCAATATAAAGATTCATGGATTCATGGAAATTATAACACATGCTTATCACAGGTTTCCAAAATTGCTTATTTTGTTTGACTAACAATAAAAAAAATCCAAAAGGTATGATTGATAACATTTCTGTTGTCATCTAGTCAATAAGATGACTTATTTGCACTATTACTTAATAAATAACATGGGCCTACTTTATATAATAAATAAGAAACAGAAACAGCAAAAATAATTTCCAGCGTGACTCACCTCTGGTTCAACAGGTCGGACATAGTTGGAGGGGAAAACCCCCGTCTGATCCCCGATGCATCCTCGCCACCACTCTCCTTCTCTCTCTGTCACCATGACAACGTCTCCCTCAACAAACGTCAGGTCCCCGGCCTCTGGGCTCTCATACGTGTACAAGGCCACATACTCTGGTTAGGATCAAATACAAGAGCGCAAGTCAGAGCCACGTATCTGACAAGTCATGATAAAATGTAGAGAAGGCATGGGACGATATGATGTCACGATTATCCTGGCCAAAATAATTGCGATTCACGATATTATCCGATAATCACCAAAATATGCTTAAACCTCTTAAAATTGCACTAAAACTTACATTTTGCTTTGTTGTGACTTTTTTCTCTTAACATTACGACTTTTTCCCCCTCAAAACATTATGACTTGTTTTTAAGAAACAAATATTTTGATTGCATCACAGATAGGACACTGTAGTAAACTGCAGTCAGTTCATGAAGTATGCATGATATTCACAATTATCCGCATAATGGAAATTCCCCACGATCAACTAATTGTGAGCATTTTTTATTGCAATCCACAATAAAATCCATTATTGCCTCATCCTTAATGTAGAGATAAGAGCCTTTTTCTACAAATGAACTCGACTTACCCTCTAGCTGAACTGAGTCAGACGGGTCGAATGCATCCAATCTAGAATGAGAACAACAGTCAATTTAGTCTCACGATCATCTTAAAGAGGTGTGTGTGTGTGTGTATGCGTCTAATCTCGTGTATCTTCATACTCTGTATTGCCGCCCGTCTCCAAAGTGACGTAGCTTTTGGGGAACCATCCCTGTGTCCCGTTGAGCTGTCCCAACCACCAGTCTTCCCTCTGCTGCAGCACGCCGATGATGTCACCCTGTGAAAAGCTCAGCAGTGCAGTGATGGCGTCACCCGCGCCCGAGCAGATGTTGAGGTGAGTTTCTGCAGTGGCTGACCACGAGGAGACGGCTCGAGCCAACAGAGGGACGGAGGACTGCGGAGCGGGATTAGAAGAGCAGCGAGGTTTTTACGTTAAGCACAGTGGAGCAAATCATCTATGAAAGCAAGGAAAATCAGCTTCTAGGCAACTCATCTAGATATAGAGCAACTTTCTGATCACCTGATGCTTTCTGACCACGAGACCTACTAACACTGATCTTATCTATTGGGAGATGGAGATCTGTAAACGTCTGTGTGACCCACAGAAACACAGAGAGAGGAGGGAAAAGGGAATAGGGAAAAGATATAAATATATAGCCATGCTGCTGTTCAACGTGTGTGTGTGTGTGCATGTGCGTGTGTGTGTGTGTTGGTGTCAGCAGCAGTGCCAGACCTAGTTAGTAGCCTGCCAAAGCTTGTTTATAGCTCAGATATACTATGAAGGCAGACATCTGTACACCGACATGAAAACAAAGCCAACATTTTAACTACATTTAAACCTGCATTCGATCATTTTTGGCTTCCTGGAGGCGGAGCAACAAGCTGTGAACAACATTTACATACAATCACCTTTTAAGTTGATATGGCAACTTAGCAAACGGTTGCTAATTTACACATGCAGCGGATACAGACAAACATTAGCATTTATTCATTCATTCATCATCATTAATCATTCATTGTATGACCCCCTCACGTACAACATGATGGCTGTTTTTCGAGGGTAAACCTACTAGATCTTGTGCAATATTACATTTATTATAGTGCAATATTCACATTCATACTACTGCATGCATTCTAGTGCAATACATAGTTTTATTCTAGTGCAAAATTACATTGGATTTATTTGTTTTACTTATTATTTTAGAACTTGTATTGTCGGCTGTGGATGTTTGTTTTGTCTTTTTTTCATTGCACTGATCAGGGGTAGCACTCCTACTTTTGTTGTATTCTGTACAATGACAATAAAGGCTTTCTATTCAGAGTCATGTTTTTGGTCACTTGACAAATGCAAATTCAATATCCACTCTCCTTTTAGCTCTGTTTTGGTCACCACCAAATCCTGAGTGAAATATCTGACTCTTTAGCTGCTAAATGCTCCACTATGTTCACCAGCTAGAAGCTAACTTTGTCTTTAACAGATGAAATTATGTCGGTGAGACTGAAACAAAACAGTAAAGTTGTGGATCAGAAAACCAAAACAATGAGCTCTGAAGAAGCTAAAAAAGCTTTCTCTGTAGAGCTGAGGGGAACTGCAGAATATGAGTCACTTGATCCACTATTAATCCAAAAATATGAATTACAGCAGCTTTAATCTTAATAAACTGGCAGCACAGAGAGGTAACAAATAATCCAACAGCTCCCAAGTGCTCTTAAATCTTTTTGAAAAGACATGCATTACGAGAGCAACAGAGAGTAAATACAGAAAGGATAAAACTTCCTCCTGTATAAAACACGGCTACTCTGAACTGACACAGCAACAAAACAGGGTTTTAATTTGCATCTGGAGTAGGTCACCAAACTGTTTATCTGTTCATCAGGAGTTTTCTGTTAAGAAAACTAAGTTAGACCCAATTCACTGGAGTTAAAAGTAAACACAAGTCGATCTTTACCTGTGAAGCGTCTGACTGGGCAGGAACAGCGCCGTCGTCCGCTACATCCCCACCTGGGACTCTGTGTAAAACAGGAGGGACAAACCATTAGGGAAAGAACTGTTCTGTGGAATAAATTACAATGCCCTAAGTTACAGACTAGCAGATGGCGCAAAAGCACAACACTGTGCTATCTTTATTAAAGGGGAACTGAAAATGTCCTTGAGACTTTGTTTCTCTACGTTACCCCGTGTTAGGTGGTGGTGGCGGCGGCCGACAAGACATTTTTTTCCCAGGTGAAGGAGGGGCAGTCTCGGTAGAAGAGGCGGTCGGACATTTCTCTGCATAACTCTGGGGGAACCAGCCCCTGTTTCCACGGTAACTCCCGCACAACCAGCCGGGCTCGCCGACGGTCTGCTCATCCACCTGCATCATGGAAAACACGGTTTAACCAACCACAAACACACATAACAAGGTGATGATCATAAACATGTTGTTTCCCGACGGCAGTCAGGAACAGTTACTATCACACAGTAATCATACACAATTAGTATGTTTAGACCATAGACATTTCATTTCTATGGTTTAGACATACACACCAGCTGCCGTGCTTCACTGTCACTTTTACTTGGGGTCGGCTCTGTTGCGGCTCTTTCTTGCCACATAAACTATTATTTCACTTTGCGGCCTGTTTTTAATGCGCAATTAAAAACTGGGACATTTCTGGGGAGAGCTCCAGCTGGGGACAGGCCACCAAAAACAGGGACTGTCCCCTGAAAAAGGGGATGTCTGGTCACCCTAATGTAAAGTAGTCTTGCTGTGTAAAATGATGAACCTGTGTGATGCTAATGATGCTAATGACAGCTGAGCTGTGGTCCACAGTAAACACAGAAATAACTAAAAAAGTATGAACACTTCCTATACATTTGTAAAGTTGTAAATGCATACAGGCCATTTTGACCCATTTATAAAGAGTTTGGGTATTGATACAAAAACTACATTTTCTTAAAAAGCACAAAAAAGGTAAAAAAAAAAAGAATGATCAAAAACAGGATCTTTGAGGAATACTTGAAATATGAAATGCTGAAATATTTGTATGTATCTAATGGTAAATGTGTGAATATGTGAGTCAAACATCTGTAGTGTGTGTTTACAGTGTGTTTGTGTGTGTGTGCGTGCGTGCGTGCGTGCGTCACGTACCTCTATAAGGCCGTCTGCGTCGATACTCAGCTCATCTGCGTTCCGGGCAACAAACGAGTACAGCGCTCTATACGTGGTCAGCTTGGAGGATCGCTGAGCCACCAACACCGGCTGCTGTCCTCCTCTTTCCAGCTCTTCTTTCCTCCTCCTCTCCTCCTCCTCCTCCTCCTCTTTCCGTTTCCTTTCTTCCTCCTCCTCCCTCTTCCTCTTCTCCTCCTCCTCTGCCTCTTCTCTCCTTCTCCTCTCCTCTTCCTGTGCTTTCTCCTGGGCTGCTCGGAGGCGAGCCTGTGCCTCCCTCTCCTCCTCCTCCCTCTGTCTGGCCCTCTGCTCCTCCAGGAGCCTCCTTTGACGCGCCTCCTCTTCCTCCTTCTCGCTCCTCTCCTGCTCTCTTCTCTCTTCCTCTAGCTTTGCCTGTCTGTGGGAAGTAAATGCAACTTTTTAAAAAGCCTGACACAGAAAACGTGTTTTTATCAAAAATGAAGGTCACCTAAAATATTTTGAGAAACAAAAAGTAGATTCACGTCAAGTATGAGTAATATGTACCCTCACACTCACCTGGCTGCCTCTTCTTCCTCCCTCCTCCTCCTCTCTATCTCCTCTTCCCTGCGCCTCTGCAGCTCCCTCAGTTTCTCCTCTTTGACTCTGTGCAGGTCATCCAGGACAGCCTGCTGCCTCACCTGCTTCTCCCTCAGCTCCTGATGCAGCCACAGAATATACAATCCATTAGAGAGGTATAAAAGACACAAGCATCACCCAGTTTAATAATGCAGAAACAGTGTTATGATCAGCCACAAAGCACAACACAAAACTGTATGCAAGCTGTCATTCAGCTCCAACCACAAAGCAGCCAAAGTAGTGGATGTCCAGTACATGTATGTTATGTATATTAAAGGGAAAATGGGGTTGTATGATGTACTTATCCAAAGTCTGTGTATTACTGACAGTAGATGGATCGTATTTTAGAAAAAAAAAATCAGTATCAGTGTACGATATATTCACAATATTTTCAATACTTTACCTTTCAATCATACAGCCCTTTACGACAAAGCCACCAGACTCCTTTGACAAAAACAGTAATTTTACCTCACAGAACACAGGAGTCGCTGGTCTACCGCTGCCT
>JAOVVB010061496.1:0-19567 GCA_028570985.1 Heterobranchus longifilis | reverse complement strand
TCATATATATATATATATATATATATATATATATATATATATATATGCCGTTAAAAAATAATTTTCAACAAATAAAAAAAATGGTGTGATTAGTGTGATGATGAGTAATAATTTTAAGCTTTTATGGTAGGACATGATTTGTCCCGATTCTGAAGAATGGCTGTGCAACTGTATCAATAGTGGAAATTTTGCCCACTTCTTGTCAACCAGTAAGTTATATGAGAATGTAGAGCACTTACAGCTGTGGATTATTAGATGCATCTATAATAAATCCACTATAATATTTAGGGCTTTCTTTTATTATTTACTGCCTATGAGCAGCTGGATGATTTGTTTCAGGATGTCAAATCTGCAGACTGCCTCTTCTGCTGTCCATCTGCATGGTCCAAGATATAATTAAAACAGAGCTATACATCACTAAATTAACATATGTGAATTATTGTTTGGGGTGTATTTTCCCTATAAAAAGAGACATTGCTTTCAGTGTCAAGGGCGGCAGGACTGTCTCACACAGATCCTTTATCACGCTGTATGAAGCCATATCATTGCGTCAGAAGAGGTGTTGCTGAAGAGGAGCAAAAGGTGTTGAGGGCAGAGGGGGTTGAGGTGAACCGTGTGGGTGGGGTGATGACTTCAGCAGAGTCTGGGGCGCTCTCCGCTCACAACTCCTGGTAAACATAAAGCCGAAGAGCGATAGAGGAATCATAAGGACAGGCACCAGCCCGGCTGCAGGCCTCCAAACAGCACAATAGATAAATTGTGCAGATACATCTGGTTCTTATGAGTTTAGCCCTTTAGATTGTGGTTGGCGGAGGCGTGAGAGCGCCAGAGCATCCTTATAAATGATTAAAGCTTACTTCTTTAAGGATTACAAAAGTATTTGAAATTCCAAACTGTATGCCCATTGCTCTGCGAAAATGTTCCAGGACCAAATAAATGGATGCTTTTTTTTTTTTTCTCCTTTCAGACAATCAAGTAAAGCTTGTCAGAAATCATAAAACAAATTGTATTCACTGCTTCATGATCGGATAATCTCTTATACACCTCAGTATTGGTTAAACACAGTCACCAAAGACAATCCTTCACATTTCACTTACAGTTTAAAATCCTTTAGCTTTACAAAATGAAGTGTTCTTTAAGAGTACAATCAACAAGTTGACATCTGAATAATTCAAACCAAAAGTTTTGCCCGTAATACTAGGAGGATCTGAATCCTGGCCTGTGCTGCCAATTTTCCTTGAAAGGGAACCTTGAAATAAAATCCACTTAAGCCCTGTGTCTTCCCCTCCAGAGTATAGTTAAACCCTGGCTGTGTATGGACATGATTACAGAGTGCCACGGGTCTTACATCAGTGCAGAACCTTGACTTCCAGCAGGAAACCTGGTGCACGGGTCAATTATGGCAATACCTTGTTTTGCTTAAAGATGGAGGATGTGTTCTTCATGCTCGAACACACAGGCTGCACCTGAGATTTAAACAGTAACAAAGTCCACCTCTACATTGAAAGTGTAAATAAATAAAACACAGCTTGGAGGAGGTATATGGCTCTTGGCGGAGAGTGTCGAGATGTTGTTATGAGAAGATGCTGGCGTGCTCCTGTGCTGCATATGGCTACAGTGAGGCCTGTGCTGTGAACACTGCTGGCTACAGCGGAGACAGATCCGTTTGCTCAGCAGCTGAGCGGGGACACGGAGATGCGCCTTTCACACTGAGCTGAGCACTGACAATCAGGGCTTTGTCAGGGAGGCATCTGCTGTTACAGCCCACAGGAAGAATACATGTTTCTTTTAAAAAGTGCACTCAGTGGGGTTATCGGTGTTAAAGATAAGGTGGCTTCATGTCAACAAACACAAAGTGAATGTATATGGAAGGGTTTTAACGGCAGCAGACTTTCTTTTCATGAAAAAAAACTTCGAATTGAACTGAATTGATCAACAACTACAGATCAATCACAAATCTGCCATTCTTTTCAAAACTCCTTGAAAAAGCAGTGGACTCACAGATCACCTCTCATTCAATAACCTGTATGAACCTCATCAATCTGGCTTCAGAAAAACTCCACAGCACAGAAACTGCTCTGACAAAAGTGGTAAATGACTTACTACATGCTTCAGACTCTGGCTCAGTTTCAATATTGGTGCTCTTATACCTCAGCACAGCTTTCAACACTGATCACCACATTCTATTACATCACCTAGAAAGTTATACTGGTCTCCTGGTTTAGATCATCTGACAGATCTTACTTTGTTTCATACGACAACTGTTCATCAGACCACGAGAAGGTTATGGTGGGCCACAGGGATCTGTGCTCGGCCCTATTCTTTTCTGCATGTATGTAAATGGCCTGTACTTATACAGCGCTTTTCTAGTCTTTGCGACCACTCAAAGCGCTTTACACTACCACCAGTCATTCACTCATTCACACAACATTCATTCACATTAATTCACACAGGAGGATGGCAGAGGTTCCCATGCAAGTTACATGCTCATCAAGGGATATAAACATTCACACGCCGATGGCTATGCCTTCGGGAGCAATTTGGGGTTCAGTATCTTGCCCAAGGATACTTTGACATGTAGACTGCAGAGGCCGGGGATCGAAACAATAGTGGGCGACCGCTCTACCACAGCCGCCTGTACATGTTACCTCTTGGTACATAGATCAAATAGCTACAAACGAGGTTCCCATTTATATGAAGATGATACTCAGCTTTACATCTCCATTAACCCTGGCTGACGCCTGTCATCAGCTGGTGAAACTGGAAGAATGCATATTCCCCCCCACCCCCATGACTTGCAGTAATCAGCACAATTCACCTGCACCTCAACAGCAGGGTTTACAGCGCACATACACACAATTAACACCAACAACAGCATGTAAGACAAACATTCACCTGCATCTCAGCAGGCTAGGCTACAGGAACATTAAAAACCAACAGCACAATAAGTAAATTCACCTGTATCTCAACAACACAGGATTTACAGCGCAGGTACACTCAATTAAAGCCAACAGCACATTAACAAAACACATCGCTCTCAATCACAAATAAGAGATTGGTTTTAGCCACCTGAGTGGTAACTTACAGCATGAGTGCTGCTGCTAACTGTCTAGCACTGTTAACACTGTCAGTGTCACATGTGTAGGCCTACCTGTTAGGAGGTCCTTGACAGCGGCCTCCTCTTGCCCGTTGTCTGTTTTCTTTTTTCTCTGAACTTTTTTTTGGCATGCTGAAAAAAGTAATAAGATAGAGAGAGAAAATTTATTTAGTTTTCATTGGGGTTATTTGTAACACTTTTCTAAAAGGTGTTAGAACCATGCCTCAAGTTTATGAAATTATAACTTCAGTAGGCTATCACTAGGCTAATCAAAATAGACTTGATCCAAAAAGTACTTTTATACCTGAAAATCAGTGTTTTGGCTGTACAATCGGCACTCTTCTTCACACAGCTATGGAATTGCACGGCCATGTCAGGAAGAAAGTGGGCATACAAGAAATGTATGTACTAGGCCTACATAACTCAAGCCCCCTACACACGATCAGCTGTAAAAACGCTCTGCGCTGGCTCTGCCATTATTTTTCTATGGGGTGAGCGGTGCTGCCCAACAAGACCCATGATGTGGCGCGTCATTTTGTAACCGCCGCCGAGGGCTGTGCTCAAAGTTCAAATTATTTCAACTTTAACCTAGTTGCCGCTGACCTTTCAAAGCGATACCAATGAGATAGCCGACAGCAGCCAGAAGCAATGATGATGTAGGCATATACATGCGCTTCAGTTTACCTCTGATCATGTGACACCAGCTTTAGGTCATCCCTTCTTGGTGAAAGTGGTGCTGTTACAACCCTGGTCTCCCCTACTGTATGTTAGGAAACATTTTGTATATATATATACCCTACGTATGCAATTTCTGTACGTTTTTGTATATTTTGCTACTGCTTTGTTGTGTCAAATATTCTGTTTATAATGATTTGCATGTAGTTTATCTCACTTCTATATGTTTTTGTGTGTTTCACTAATGTTGCTCATTGCTGTTTTTATTAGCCTATATGTAGCCTGCAACCCTTTTCAATTCCATTCAATTCAGACTCTAGGATTCAAATAATATGCAATGCAAAGCTATAGGTTTCTAACAATCCAGGAGTTTGTCAGCTTTAAATTCAGTACATTTGGTGGGACATTGCCATTGGCCGAAAGTTATATAAAAAGTAATAACTTATGGCTTAAATAAAGCCATACACAATAACTACAATACTGTGCTTTTCTAAATGTCAGTACAGTAGTTGTGTGTTACTGAAGTTCCGTATAAAGGCTTAAATACACCAGATCGGAATTCATAGCAAATAATTGACAAGAAAGGCAGACACTGTGCTACAGCAGACCCACAGAATACACTTTGTAGAAATTACATATTAACCAAACCACAATGGAAACAATGGAGCCCAAAAGCCATGATTTGCATTACTAGCAAATACTAGTCAAACCTGTCTCTCTCACATACCCAGCATAGCAAAGACCTTACACTTTACTTGAGGACAAAAGTTAATTATAAAATAAATATTTACCAGGTATCTTGAGATAATGTAGTGGTTGTATGACCTTACCAACCCTCCCTCTAAACCCACACCCTTGTTGATCAGTAAGTGAATCATGCAAGATTTTTTTATTCAATACATTAAGACCTCGAGGGTGAACAGCCCATTTTCAGTCAGCAATCATTAACACTGCATATCACAGTAAATATGAAAATTTCATCATCCGTAATCGCTTATCCTGTAAAGGGCTGTTTCCTTTATAAAAAATAAATAAATCATACAGGTTCTTTGCAATTGCGTATTTTCATTCTCCAAAAATAGTAATACTAAAAGAATAACTGCACGTGGATAATACTTTTACTAGCTAGTAACTTCCTGCCCAGCTAGTCTTCATTACTACCATCTCTGTGGGTATTATGATTCAACCTTTACAAATCACATTTAAGGACAAAATTGACAAGCATATTCACGTATTTAGAGTGTCACTTCTGACCAGATTCAGTTATTTCCTCTTAAGACAAATTACAGCCCTGTTGCGCCATCTTGTGGTGACTTGCAGACTAAAGACTTGACAACACATGAAAGCCTACTTTAAAAAACAAAAAAAAGCCACAAAAGCCAAAACTTCTTTTTGGAGCATTTTATTACTTTTTTGACAAATATATATGAAGGTTTTCCTATTAAGGAAACATTCTTTCAAAAGATACGTTTACAGCAAATTCATTCCTGCAAAGAGACAGGAAACATGAGAAATCATCAGAAGACATGATGGAACTAACCATTTCTATTTGTGCCCAGGAAAGGTAAGGGTGCAATTTAATCATTATAATGAATTCATGACAGCGATACAGAAGTCAGTCCACGCCAATGGGACATTTTTCAACATCTGAATTATCATGATACATGGGGTGAATTATTCGTTTCGCATCAAGGCACACAAGCATTGCTTTTTTTTTTGCCAAGACATTGGTCCCATTGGGCAGTACAACTGTACAAAATACAGAATAAAAAAACAAAACATAGGGCTTGGATTGCAGGATAACAACAAAAGGAAATCTCAAAGAATTTAGATCAATAATGTACACAGAAATATTGAGTTCAGAACTTGGGACCTCAATTAGGGTTGAGACACATTAGTTCTTAAGTATGGTGGCGGTGACATCTCAAACGCTTTGCTCAAATCTGCTAGCCGTGACGGAAGACCTGCAACTCTTACAGAGGATGTAGCTCAGTGAGGGATCGCTTTTCCTGCTGTATGAACTCCTGCAAGCTTCTTTTTCCCTGCCTGAAGTTGCTCTCCCTCCTTGAAAATGGCAAGATGACCTGGAGTCTGAGGAGAGTTTCAATATTACTAAAACTTCTTATCTGTGACGTCTTGAGCGTATCGAGCACAGTAGTTGGGAGATAGCCGGCCAGGGGATCCAACCATTTCTCCTTCCACAACTTCATCTCAGAGTGAAGAGACGCCTGATCTGGCAAGTCCTCCTTGTACAGGTGGAACACAAGACCACTAAGAGTGCTGGTTTCTACTTTGGACATTGCGTAAGGCACAATCTCCAGACACCTCAAGGTATCCAAAACCTTTTCTGTGAAGAGGTCATCAATTTCTGCTATTGAGTGCTCTACAACCTTCATGCTTACTGATTCTTTGTAAAACTCACTCAATGGCTCTAGAAGCACTGAATGCAACATTGTTACATGGAGTTTAGAAGCCAGCGCGGTGGCTTCCTCAAACCAGGCTTTGTGATGGGTGTCAATATCACTCTTCAGTTTACTGAGGGATGCTTTGAGATCAGGCAAATTACTCACAGCATGTAACATATCTAAGGGTTTGCCCTGAAGAGACTGACTTAGCTTTTTAGTTACGCTCAAGATGTTCTTCTGCACCACTGTTGACAGGATGAACTCAAAGGTTCTGATCGCATCAAACAACTGGGACGCCTGCTGCTGGTTTGAAGCACTTCCCTCCCCTTTCAGCTCGTTCAAACAGAGCATGACAGCTTCTAAAATCTCCACCATCACCTCGTGCATGTCATGACTCTTCTCCCAGTTCTTGATGAGTTTGTCCCTCAGCTCGTTGCCCTTTGCTTCATCCTGCTGGAACACGTGAATGATCACGTCTTCCAGTTTGTTCTGGCGTTCTGCATCCTCTGTGAGCCAATGTAATATTTTACCTATGAGAACTGCTCCGTCCGCTACTTCTTCAGCGGGAGAGGATTTAGCCAGCCATACGTTAAGAGACAAAGCAGAGCTGACAGTTCTTACAGCCTGGGGGTATTTCTTAGCCATAGCTAAACTTACAGCCCTCATCTGAGCTCCTACTTCACCGACGCTCAGCAAGGCCTGTCCTCTACAGTACTCCATGTTGAGCCCCCACTTCTGAGACAGGGCAGTCTCAATAGCATCTGCAAGAACAACGGGGTCTTCACCGAAAGGGATGAAAGCCAGTGTTTCCTCACACTGGATGTCCTCTTTGTTTAAGTACCTGATGCACAACGGGACATAGAGCTCACCGTCAATTTCAACAGCTTGCTCAGTTATAACTGTAAAGAACTGAGAGTCCCAGAGTTCCTTGAGGATTTGTTCACGCAGTTGTGGCTCATAGAAAGACACTGCCTTTCTTGGTCCTTGTGCGACCTCCAGTATCACTTCATTATCAGCCGTCTTCACCTCTCCATCAGCAGGCTTCTCTGCTGCAATGGAGGCGTGCGATTCTGCGGGTTTTACTTTAATGCCTCCTGATTTAAAAATAAATAAATAAAAAGAAATGTTAATGCCACACATACAAATGTATTTACTAGGGATGCTAATTTTTTCTGAACGATAGCCGACCCTTGTTAACCGATCATTAACCGTTTACCGACAAGCAGTTCACTGGGTCCCAGTTTACCTGGGATAATAAGGCATTTCATTTTCACTCATTTACATTTTAAATAATATATATAGCCCACGGAACAAGCTTATAGATTATGCATTTATAAGGGAATGGAGGGAAAAGATGAACACAGACACCAACCGCAAAGCACAGCTGCTGAGTGAACACTCGGAGCGCAGTGCACATTAACTTCACGCACAGATATCCACTATGTTTATCTTCATTAAATGTCCTGTAAAAGACTGCAGACTGCTGTCTTATAACTTATAACCCGACTCAGGCAGACATCTTTCCGTTCTCAGCGGACATGAACGGCCTTGCGCTGCAGTGTTTCAGAGTTTAAGTTAATTAGCCTATTGGCTAACAGACTTATGCCCAGCTTAATCCCAACAGAACATCACGAATTTCAGCCTGCATGCACATTTTTCATCTTAATATTGTTGAAACAGAGCAGCTAATCAGAGGCATCGCTGCACCTTTCTGTCATCTGCGCACCAGGCGGCTGCTTGCGCGCATGTGTGAGGAGAGGAGAGAAAGACAGAAAAAAAGGGCTTAAAACACAACTTCTTGGAGCAAAGTTTGCACCAGCAAGTTAACTAGCAGTTAAAAAATAGATTGTAGTGCTCATATTTCTTTTCTTTTTAAAATTACCTTTTAATTTGCTTTCTAATAATATTGTTTAACTGATAGTAATAATCGGTCAAAATTGTAAATATCGGTTAACGTTAATTATTAACATCCCTAGTATTTACAATTTGTAATCTCATAATTACAATCAAAGACATTGTGATTCTTGATAATCAAGTTGCCATGAATGGACTTACCACTGTCCAACTTCAGTCTTTGCAAAGTTCCCATCACCTAAAGAATATGTGGTGCTGATTAGAATGGCTGTAAACATGCTATAATATTTTCTTACACAACATGGTGAATTAACAAAGAACAATCAATCAACAAATTACATTTACCTGGGAAAGACATGGACTGCTCTCTGGATCAACTTCCATACACTTCTCGATGACCTCTGGCAGTCTCTGCAGTGTTGTGCAGTGAGAGAGGAGCACCACATGATCCTTTCTACTGCCTTTGCATACAGTGTTTTTTAACAGATCCCTCATGGAATTCAGAGTGGTCTTCATCAGGTCACACTCCATACTGACACTAGGCAGGACAGCGACTAGCCTCAGCAGTGAGGTTACAGTGGGGTGGCTCTTTGACTCGGGATGAACTAGTGTTTCAGCGATGGATGATGGAGGAGCAGCCTCCTGGTATTTCTCTCTCCAGACAGTGGCCCATGCGTTGATTTCCTGCTCAGCTGCTTCAGGCTCAGAAAGATCTGCAAGGTAGCGGCCGAACGGCTTGTCTGTGGACTCTGGCAGAATGGGCTGTGGATTGCAGGAAGGCAGTAACGACAGGACCGACAGGGCCCTTAAGTGGCTGTCTGAGAAGCTGTACTTCATTTCATCAATGAGACTTCTGAGGAGAGGAACACTCAGGTTTTCTCTGTAATATATCTCCGGAGATTCGTAGCTGTTGGCTGCCTCTGAGAAGCACACTTGCTCAGGAGCTACCTTGGTTGCTAGCTGGAACGCCTGCTCAAACCAAGTGGAGTGCAGAGTGCTCACATTTTCTAACATTTTGTTAAGAGTCTCTATGATCGAGGGGATTTTTTCCACTTCACAGAGAATATCAGCAGGGTTTCCACAGCGGAAGACAGTGCTACAGTTACGAAGAGGGGCACAAGCATTCTTCAGAATCACAAGGGTGACAATGAAATCCATATTTCTCAGAGCGGTGGAGAGGACTTGTGCATGCATCGACTTGGCACCCATGGCACTAGAGCTAACAGCATCTAGGCAGCTGAGAACACCCTCTAATGTGTCAGCGAGTATGTCAAAGAAGTCCTCTCTCTTTTTCCACCTCGAGCAACATGTTTCTGGTATTTCCTCCAGGGCCTCTCTTGGCATATTTAAAAGCCCATCAACAGCCTGTGCTAGCTGTCCCTCCAGACAAGGAGATTCATCAAAGAACAGCAGCAAGTCTTCTGTGATATCCAACATTTTTGCTACCGAGGGGCAAGGCACACTTCCTGCCAGCCAATGAGCGAGGCCGCACGACTCACTGGGCGTTACAACAGAGAGCGGATAGCTCATGAGGAAATCCAAAGACATTTTCTTCAGGCTTTGATAACCTGAGCCCAAGTGCATGAATGCTTGTCCACGACACTGAGACATTGGCAAACCCCAGTCTTCAGTGAGAATCTTTGCGAGGTTATTCGCTTGTGTATCAACATGACAGTTTTCATCAAATGGTAAGAAGCCCATGAGCTCTACTTTTGGAGCAGATTCTCCAACATACCTGACAAAAACAGGCAGGTGGGTCTTGTCACCAATTTTAACAGGTTTGTCTGTGATAAGTGAGAAGAACGGTGATTCCTGCATTTCCTTGAGTATGACATCTCTGATTCCACTTATGAGGAGGTTCACCATTTCATCATCACCTATAGGTGTGCATTTGCTCTCATTTCCAAACCAGTGGCACATGCTAAGCTCCTGGATGAAAAGCTCTCTGTCCTCTTCTGAGAGGTCAGAGAGACTGCCATTCTTTTTCCCCAGTAGTGTGGCCAGTTTGAATACCGTCATCAGACTTTGACGATTATCTCCTGAGTGCCCATTCTCATCTGCTGATTTCATGTCTTGGTCCTCAATCTTGTCAGGGGATTGCTGAATTTTAGGCTCTTCAGCTTCCTCCTTGATGCAATCAACTGAATATATCAGGGGAGAAAACAGACAACACAACAGTGGTTATGACAAACATTCAAATTGGGGATGGGACAGTAATGGATTTTATCGTGGATCGTGATAAAAAAACACTAATAAGTTGATTATGGTCAATTTACATTATCTGGATAATCGTGAATATCCTCACAATTTGACTGTAGTTTACTACAATGTCCTATTGTGATGCAATAAAAGACGTTTCTTTAAAAAAGTCATAATATTTTGAGGAAGTCAATTTTATGAGAAAAATTTCTTAATATTTTGAGGGGAAAAAAGGCATAATGTTTTGAGAAGAAAGTCCCAACAAAGCAAAATGTAAGGTTAAGTGATTCCAGTGTGTTTTAGCGCCATTTTAAGAGGTTTAAAAATATTTTGTTCATTACTGGGATAATATCGTGTATCGTAATTATTTTGTCCAGGATAATCGTGACATGAAATTTTCATATCGTCCCATACCTAATTCAAATCATGGCAAAAAAAAGCTACTTTCAGTAACATAGTATGGACATTAGATTAGTCATGTACTTATTACTTGGGTCACTAATAAATGTAATGAAAAAAAAAAACAATCATACCTTCCATATTATTTTCAGAGTTTCTGATGAAACTTTTGGATTCCTTGTCCTGTGAATATACCCAGGTAAATAAAAATTAGTCCAGCATTCATATAATTCATAAAATATAGGGCATAAAATAAGAATGTAATGTAAACAAAAAATGTAACAAGCACGTACCAGACATATACCCTCCAAGGCTTGAGGAGTAACCTTCAAACACTGGGTTACCATGCGGTCCAGGTCTCTGCTGAAGTCTGTGCCCACCTGCAGCATAGCCAAGCACGGAGACCTGTCTTTGGGATTTGTATTTCTCAGGTACTCTTGGAACTTCTTGTGGCGCATTATGACACCGCAGTCTTCCAGTGCTGTGCTGGGTAGCACAGACATAATCCTCAGCAGTGCATTGATGTTACCAAAGTACTGCATGAGTGGCAGGCGCAATGTGTGAAATATTGAGCCTGGGATGGTCACAGATGCAACTTTGGTCTTCCATGTTACTCTCCAACAGCACAGCTCCGTGAAGAAGTTGTCAGCATCAGGAAGATCCCTGCTGTAGAGAGGAGGCTTTGACTTCAAGCTCTCAAACATGTAACTCACTGTGACTGAGCATGGGACGAGGGAGAGGAAGTTAAGAGCTTCTTTGTGGTCCTCTGAAAAATGATCCTTCACGGCATTGATGAGGTTATCTACTAGGGGCACACTTAAGCCGTCTTTGTAAAAACCGACTGGCTTCATCATGCCGTCTCTTGGCAAAGAATTTTCAGGCACTTCGATCTGCACTCTTAGACTCTGTGCCATTGCACAGGCCTCATCAAACCAGTTCTGGTGAAACACCTTCATATTGGTTTTTACTCGGTTCAGAGTTCCCACAATGCCGCTGATTTGGCAAAGTTGGGATGCGGCACTGAAGTGGTCCTTCTGGAGACCTGCACTCAACTCTCTGGTGAAAGAGGACGCATTCTTCAAGACCACCATAGCAATGATGAAATCAAATTCCATTACCTTGCGGAGGAGTGCCCCAGCTTGGTCAGACACAAAGGATTTCCATCTCTGTGGGTTATTTTTGATTTTCTCCAGACATTCAACCAGGGGTTCCAGCATCTGCACAAACACCTCATAAGAATCATGCTTCTCTTGCCAAAGGGCACAGAACTTTCCCTGCAACTCTTGGACCTTTTCATAGCTCTCTCTAAGACCAAAGGCTATCACATGGTCTAGCTGTTTTTGTAGAGTAGCACTGCTGCCAAAAAACATCAAAACCTCTTCAAATGTATCCAGGGCTCTCTTAACAGCAGGCACTGGGATGGATTTTGACCACCATGTGTTGAAAGAGTAGGAAGAGCAGTGTGTGCTTATAGCAAGAGGATGGGTCTCCTGGACTTTGCAGGCAAAGGCTTTCAGCTTGTAGGAAACATCTCCAGAGCCAAGGTATGCTTGACCTCTGCAGTTATTCAAATCAAGGCGCCACTCAACTGTTACTATTTCCAGGAGACGTTGTACCATGGCATCACAATCAAGATCTGCCTCAAGGAATCCCATCAATTCCAATCGCATGACATCAAAACTGTCCACAAACCTCAGGAAAAGCGGAAGATAGTCTTTCTCTCCAAACTTCACAACGCGGTCGATGAACAAGGAGAAGAATGAAGTCCCCACTTCCATGAGGATTCCTTCCCTGACTGAGCCCTCGCACACAGTGAGGACTTCTTTCATTTCAGACTTGGTCACATACTCGACCTCTCCTTCCTGAGCAGAAGCATCACCATGTTGCCTGCTTTGACTGCTATATGCAGCTGTCACTGCAGCCTGCAAAGCAGATTTGAGAGCTTCTCTATCAGTCTCTGCACACTTCATCTCTACAAGCCTTTCAGCATCCATCTCTAGGTTTATGAACTGTAGTTCTTCTTCAGTGTCCTTTTCAGCATGGTTCTCATGGGAGGCCACTGAAAAACATTACAGTTAAACACATTAGTAAATAAGCAAGTGTGCATATTTAAGGTTGTAGCTTAACAGAAATATTATTCAACTTGCTACTTGCAAAGTTATTTCCACTCAAGTCCAATAGTAGGGCTGCACGATATGAGGAAAATATGCGATAACGTTGTTGAATATTGCGATAACGATATTACTTGTGATAAACAGTGACATCAGTTCTGCCTTTCTGCTGCTTTCAGTATACTGTTAAATACAACAAACTGCTTGTTGAATGAAAAAAAATGAAAGGAAGTTATTTCTGACATTTTACTGAACAAATTGAACTGAACACAAAAATAAGGCTACCCCCCTCTTAGTCGATTAAGATTTCATTAGTTGATTAGTGTTTTTTTATGCTTTTTTCATACCGAATGACTTACAGTATCTCTGGTAAATACAATATTTAAAGTGGTGCTTTTGCATGATTCTTTGTGGAGAAACTCAGTTTTACAGATCTGTTGATTAAATCAACTAATTGCTTCGTCGACAAAATCGTATGAGTGTTAGTCGACTAAGAATTTCTTGAATCGAGGACAGCCCTACACAAAAGGCAGCATTAAAAAAAATGTAAAAAATGATAGTTACATTTTAAAGAGCAGTTTTTTACCGATGCTCTCTTTCAACTAACTCAAAAAATCCGAGTGTCTTTCACGATATGTTGCAGTCTTTCGCGATGTATTAATTGCAAGGACGATAAAAAAACACTATATTGTGCAGCCCTATCCAATAGTCATTTAATTCCGAAACATCTTTTAAAATTTAGCCATCATTGTGTCTGCAGCTCTATTTTCGAGAACAACATTCCCTAAAATTGGTATATTATGTGATAAAATAGCCATGTGAATAACCAAAATTGCAGCATGCTGAAATGGTAAATAAATAACTTCAAAGCAATCTCACCTTGGGGAGGCTTCTCCTTTGAGTCATCATCCTGTAACAAACACACACAAAGTATAATGTCATTTCAGGTAGAACAGGTGTTTTATCACTAAAGAGGGCAATGGAATTTCAAGAGTATTCTGCTTATGAAAATCTACTAACCGTTTGCAGCAATTGCAGGATGTCTGGATGCTTCTGGGCATATGACTCCACCATTTGTTCAACATTGAAGTGCACATCTTGGTTCACGTAGACATATGCCATGCTGCATTGTCTTTGGTCCTCTGATGTGGCTCTCAGGTAGGAGTGGCACCGCTCCAGTACCATATGGTATTGACCATACACATCTGCCTCGGCATTTACACACGGAACAGTGCCCAATACCCGCAGCAGGCTCTGTACATTCGGGTAAAACCCAATATCTGGAATCTTGAGTGTAGCAAAGACTGTGGTTGGTAGGATTCTGCGTTTGCTTGCATGCCTCCACTTCACTTCCCAACAACCGAGCTCTTCGTAGAATGTGTCAGGCCTGGCAAGGTTGTTCAGGTTGGCATCTGCTACTTTATCCCTGCGAATGCTGAAATTGTGGTCAGCCATGTAAGATGGCACTAACGAAAGCCATCGGAGAATCCTCACCATCTCTGTGCTGAACACTCTCTTCACCTCTGCAACAAGATACTGCAAGATAGGCCGGCTTAGAGTTTCTCTGTAAAAGTCGTCCAGTGGCGTTTCAGTTGCGTCTCCTTGGTCCATCTCTGGTTTAGTGACCTCCACTCCCAGCTTCTTTGCTCTGCCAGCTGCATCTGAAAACCATTTCCTGTGGAATATTGCAAGCTCCTGTTGGTATTTGCTTACCAGCTTTAAGGCATTGGAAATTGTGTACTGCAACGTACTGCTGATGCTAATTATTCCCCTGAGACTCGAGTTGAGTATGCTCACACAGCAGAGGGTGTTCTTCAAAACAACAAGTGTGATGATGAAATTGAAGTTCTTCAAAACTGGCTTGAGCTTGGCCATCTGTTCAGCAGTATCTTCATCTACCTTTGAAATCATCTCATTGATGCAGTTAAGGAACGGCTCCAGAATGTCCAACATGGTCTGGAAGGCATCAGTGCCATATTCCCAATTCTCACTAACAGCTGCCTTGATCCTGTCCACTTCCCCTTTCACATGCCCATAGGTCATCTGGATCTTTCCCTCCAGTCTTTTGCACAGCTCCGGTGTTCTTCTGAGTAACGAGGCCACCTCCTCTACAGTGTTAGCAACATCTTGAATGGAGGGCACGGGCATGCAGCGAATAATCCATATGTTGAAGGCATATGGGTCACTTGGCGACAGAACTACTTGTGGGAACTCCTGCAGAATCCTGGAGGTAAGGTCTCGCATTTTCTGACACATACTGCCTGTAACCAGATAAGTCAGTCCTCTGCAGTGCTCCATCCTCAGCCCCCACTTGTTTCGCAACTCTGAGAGAAGCACGTAAAACAGATTCTCTGTATCCATGTCGCATGGTAAGAACCCAATGAGGTGCTTTTGTGGGAACCCATCTACTGTGACAGAGCGGATGAAAACTGGGATCTGCTCCTTTCCCTCTATACTTGTCACATCCTGAAGCAGAATGGAGAAGAATCGTGCCTGTCTGAGGCTGTTTTGGATCTCCTCCCGCATGAGGTCTTCGCTGAACTGGAGGATTTCTTTCTTGTCAATTTTCTCCACGCAGATACGATTGAGAGCCTGCTGTCCTCTCGCACCTCCAATCGGCTCATCGGTGTTGATGTTTGCACCATTTATGCTGAATCCAGTCAGTGCCAGGATTTCCTTGAAATAGACTTTCAGAGTCTCTTTTGCTTTAGAGCTGGCTACATCCTCTTGGGTTTGGTTCTCGATTTGCAGTTCAGGCACTGCACTGTTCTCTCCAGGTACTTCTCTGCTCTCCTCAGTCACTTCTGTTGTTGCTGTGTTTTCTGATGGGAAAGAGGAAAAATCCAAATGAAAATTGCTAATTCAATCAGTGAATATCTATTTACAATAGGGGTTATTACATTCTAACATCGACTGAAACTCAAGGGGCTTAATTAAGAGTTAACCAGTTACAGTACCTTTTGTTTTTTTCACAGAGGTAGGTTCCTCTTCAGACTAGGTGGAAGGAAAGGATAATTACAGGTTTGCATTTTTAGTGTCTTAATGTCTGATGAAAAATGTTCAGAAGAGGAGACATTTTAAAGATTGAATGCAACACTTACAGGATCTCTAGCTCGTTTCCTGTTGCACGTTGATTGATTATTCACAGGCATTGTTAAGTCAAATATTGTTGGAACAGCATCTTCCCTTAAGACACAACTGGAGGCGCTCTGAAAAAAAAAAAAAGAACAGGAGATCCCACTTTTATGCTAATCCTTAATATTCTTTGTGAAACAGGGAATTCCCCATTTACAAGTTCACACTAGGGCTGCACAATATATCGTTTTTTTATCGTCATCACAGTATCAACTTTCACAATAAACACATTGCGAAAGACTGCAACATATCGCAAAAGACACAGGGATTTTTGAGTTAGTTGAAAGAGAGTATCGGGAGAAAACTGCTCTTTAAAATGTAACTATAATTGTTTTTTTGTTTTGTTTTTTATAAATGGTGTCTTTTGTGTTGAGTTCAATTTGTTCAATAAAATAATCAGAAATAACTTCCTTTGAGATTTCTTTTAATTCAACAAGCAATTTGCTGTATTTACACTGAAAGCAGCAGAAAGGCAGAACTGATATGATTGTTTATTTACAAATAATATCGTTATCACAATATTCAACAACGTTATCACATATTTTCCTTATCGAACTATAACTATATTTACAGTAGCACTGGGCGTCACTGGTTTTGATCATTTGTACAGCTATAAAATACAAATGTGACATTTAGTTACCCACATTTTGGCATTAACACTTTATAGTTGCCGTTTTAAAGGAGGTTTGTGTCATTTTTTTCAACCCAATCACATTAGCAATAAAAACCACCAACATGTGTTGATACAAGGGCTGTACCAGACTCAGAATTGTGTCAGTCCAATCAGATTTGGCTGTTCAATACGACGATTCGACTATTCATTCTGTGCTGTAATCCTGTTTTATTACAGTTTGTGCATGGTGCACAGCTTGTTAGACAGCTTTACCGCATGTAAATAAAGGCAACGGTGGCAGACCACATCTCCTCTCTGAATTAAAATGACTTATGCTAGTACAAACACATCACACATTAATTTTTCTCCCATATAGTCTATCAAGCAGCAATTTCTTTTTAAACTTTTTATTTATTCACTACATAACACACAAAGAAATACATAGAACACACAACATGGAGGAGATGCTTATTATAATAATAATAATAATACACATCTGTACTTGTAATCTTTTCATGTCCTTATTTAACAGTAATTGTATCTCCAAAGATGATGATGCAAAGAGCAAATATATATA
Organism: Heterobranchus longifilis; assembly: GCA_028570985.1. NCBI lineage: Eukaryota > Metazoa > Chordata > Actinopteri > Siluriformes > Clariidae > Heterobranchus > Heterobranchus longifilis. The sequence goes on along the minus strand of JAOVVB010061496.1, from coordinate 2,502 downwards.
TATATATATAAAAGAATAAAATTTGAAAAAAGGAAAAAAGAAAAAAGAATAAAATAAAAAAGCAGCGATTTATTCATCTGCCAGATTTTTGAATGGGGTTCAGCAGGAGAGTGACAGTGAAGTTCACATAATATAGTAAACAAACCAAGTTAGCCCTCCAAGCTAATGTATGCTAATGACGTGCAACAACATTTTTGCTGACACCAGGGATCAAAGATAAGGCAGAGTCTATATTGCATTAAGTTGCTGTGAGCTGGAAATTCAGCACCAAGGCAGGAGAGAGTAACTTCTCTGTGCTGCAAGTTGCGAGCAGCGGCTGCAGTTGTGCAGAGAAAAGGCCATTTTTAAAAGTCTTGTGTGTTCAGCTCTCAGTACTTTTGTAGCATCTAACTGAATCTCTGTGGTTTGAAGTCTCCTGCGTTGCTGCTTTTTCTTTCAGATATCTGCTTTTTTTACTATTTAAGTTGTGTGTCAAGTGTGCTAAGTTAGAGACAAAATTTCCTGATTTTGTTGCTTCACAATTAAAGCTTTTAAATAACAAAATAACGGGGCACTTTTATTGTGAAGAATTTATGCAATACAATACAACTTTATTAATCCCGAAGGCAATTTTGTTTAGGGCAAGTAAAAGCAGACAGACAGGATACAGACATGTACAGACATTTACAATAACAATAACGACAAAGGAGTTGCTCAAAGTGCTAAAAATGCAATTGCTTTATAGGAAATTAAATGTGTTTTCTACCGCTCCTTTACAGCCCCTTGTACCCACTGCACACTGACGGACGAAAAACAAAAAAACGGCTCGACTTGAAGAATCTCATTCGACTTGAGAGGTCTGCGACTGATGATTTCAATCTTCGACTTTCAGGGGGCAGCCTTAGTTAATACATTGAATTACGCGTGATGGGATTGCATTACATTGATTGACTGCACAGATGTGTTTCTAATAGTCTTCCCCCCTTGTGTATGTAAATTAGTAACATTATAAACACTTATGTGTTTTAACATCATAAGCTTCACAAAGATGGGAATTATTTCTTGGCTGATAAAATGCATTAGATGTACCTGCGTACCCAATAAGCTTCTAAACTATCCTTGCAGTTGTGAAATAGCATAACAAGTGTTTTTAGCCTGCAATATTTGCTTACTAAGAACAGCATTAGTGGTACTATAATAACAACAACAAAACACTGAGTAAAATGACAATTATTATTATTATTATAACATACATAAAGGATAATGGGCAATAGATTTGCTTCTTACCTGATGCGAGATCACAGATGGCTCAAAGTGCTTTGCACAAAGTCTGTACAACTTGTGCAACTGCTCAGGAGGTTCTGATGCCAAATCTTGACGATGACAGTTGTTTACCCATTGTTTGCATCTGAAAAATACAGTGGAAAATGCATAAATTGTTGGAGTCACAACTATAGACTTAATAATTAAACTAAGCATTAGTCAAAACGCTTATGCATTAATATTCTGTACTCTAAATATATTAAATGATGACTTGACAAACAGACATGAGCTCTCGAAGGTTTGTGAAACAATTTTAACACTGTTCATTGTGATGCACCAGTTTAACATGGGTGGGCATGGTGACTCTTTGCATTACTAATCTATCACCATAGTTGGAGGGCTGAATACCATATAGACCAGAGGTTCTCAATCTTTTTTCAGCCAAGGACCCCTTACATGATAGAGAATATACCAGGGACCCCCTCATGTATGTACCGTGGAATAATTTGAGAAATGTATCAGAAATATATTAGACATATTAAAAATATTTGCACCAACCTAATTAATCGAATATTAAATCACAATTTTGGCTTCCCACAATTAAATGATTGACTGCAATATTGGCGTTTAAAATGCATGCTCTGCTCATAAAAACTTCCGCTACACATCAAATCAACTTGCTAAACTAACAGCCAGCCACCAGGAGCTGTCATGCCGACAGCCTGTGAAAAAACGCTCCTGAATGCTGCGGCTGCAGTCCAGAGGAGAAAAGTAGCCTAAATACAACAGAGAGCAGACAGACAAAACAAAAAGCAAATGTCTGCAGCAGAAGGCGTAGCTAGTATCTTTTGTGTACAATTGTAATGATATTTTGCTTCTAGGAGATGCACTGAATTCAGGTGACGAAGAACTTTATTTTAAGTCATATTTTGATGTAAAGATTTGTACGTTAGCTGAATTTTATCACAACATGGAAAGTGAAAACAGTGCTCCATTTATTTAAATGTGAAATTGCAATAAAAATGATTTTGTCCCTAAAATCAATGAATAATCGTGATAAATAATCGTGATAAATGTTGATCAAAATAATAGTGATTACCATTTTGGCCATAATCGTGCAGCCCTAATCTCAACACAGAATACCCATGAAACAATACAACTGACATCAATTCGAGCTGCAAAGTAACGCTGTACCTAAACTATTGGAAGTGCATTTCAGAACACACACACACACACACACACACACACACACACACACAC
>JAOVVB010061488.1:0-14323 GCA_028570985.1 Heterobranchus longifilis | reverse complement strand
TGTCTGCTACTTCAGCACCACGGACAGCGCCATGGATTTATCAATACACAGCACAGTTAGGCTACTGATATTTCAGAGCCATGGTCGGGGCCCTAGATTCTAACTTACTGATAATTCAGAGTCATGGTCGGGGCCATAGATTCTAATTTACTGATAATTCAGAGCCATGGTCGGGGCCATAGATTCTAACTTACTGATAATTCAGAGTCATGATCAGGGCCATAGATTCTAATTTACTGATATTTCAGAGCCATGGTCGGGGCCGTAGATCCTAACTTAGTGATATTTCAGAGCCATGGTCTGGGCCATAGATTCTAACTGTCACAAACCTCAGTCAGATAAAAGAGCAATGAGTCAGGCAGACTAGAAATGCACAGCAGCAAATTTTTCACATGAAAAGTATTCATTCGGGCAGCGATGCAAATCTGTGGCTGCTGCAACACTTATTCAATAAAAGGTTCAGATAGATTCACGCAGAGGAACTACCAGATCTTTTTGAGATGTCTGTCTGAGGTCAGCTGTATACCCTAAGCTATGGCAACATATTTTATTGAGTTTCCCTTTAGTGAAATGTTAATTTAAGTTCCCTCTGGTAAACAGTTATGTAGGATTTATGTTTGGGGCTTTTATTGTGAAAGGTAAGAATGGAAGGAGTGGATTTGGTATGAGCTGCCTTCGTCAAGGTTGAAAGGAGTAATAAAGTTTCCCATCTTGGTTTGAATTTTTTATAATTCTCATAAGTAGGCAAAACTCATCACCCTCGGCTACACTATACCGTATGTTTTAAATATGTGATCGGTTGATGCCTTTATTTGTGCTGCGAATGCTCAGAAAAACTGACCTTGCTACGGAAAAAAAAATATCTTGCCTTTTTATCAAACCTGTAAATGTGTGTTTACCTCGTTGAGTTCTCTCTCAGTATTCAGGAACTCTGTGACTCCGCCGATGAGCTTCGAATTCATGAACAACGCTTCACCATAACTGAACAGAGAGACAGCGAGAGAGGCAGTTAGTACTCCAAGTATTCTGTTTCTGTACAGTACAACATGTACAGATACTCCTACGTGGACTGACTGACTCACCGGGCGTTGAGGATGTCCCACTTTTCTCTGAAGTATTTCCAGGCGAGGTTTCGACCCTGCGGGTTTCTGCCCACGTGGATGATGACGTCGATCACGTCCTGCTCCGGGACCAGGTCAGAGGTCAGAGACAGGTTCAGTAACCTGGGAGACACAGAGACACCGCCAAGATCAGTAACCATGGTGACAGTAATTACGATCAATCGAGATCAAAGGTGGTTGTTGTGGTGGTCTTGGAAAACAAGACTCTGTAAAACTGTATGTTTCTTCTTGGAGCCACAGTGAGGCGTTCCTGTGTGTGCTATGCTAAAAAAGTGGGCCATATTTAAATAATATTACTTATGCTAGCATGGTAACAGCATATACTGTAAAACAAATAATGGACGTAACCACCGTGACGTCACCCTTTGGTTTGTGGACTGTTTTGAAGCCTCGAGTTTGGCATTTTGACTGTCGCCATCTTGGAATGCTTGGGCTTTTGAAACCGGATGTTACCATATTTGGACAAGATGGCTAAGCTAGTGCAGGTGACATTTCAATGGCGCCGGGCTTAGCTAACCGCTAATGAGGGAAAGTTTGCAGATTCTGGATTTTTAACGGCGAGGGGAGCGGGGAGCTCCGGACGCTCGTGCCGTTCAGTGACAGAACCGGTTGAAATTCGGCAAACTTCCCCTTAAGTTAGCAGCTAATGCTAGCTAGTTAGCAATGTGCAACCGAATGCTGAACAAGACATTTTTAGGCGACCAAAATGTTCCAATTAACTTTTCTGAAGTGAAAACACACAGAGGGTCAGAGTGAAACCATTGCTAAGCCTCTATCCTGTCGCTACCACGGCAACCTGTCAATCACACGGCAGCCACGGCCGAAATATTTATCATCTATGTTCTTCTTAATGTGACCGTAATTTACATCATGCTGTGTTGATGAAGACTTGAAACTACAGATTGATAAACTCAGTATGAAACTGTTTACTGAGGTCATAAAGAAGAGGAGAAGAAGTAGAATCATTTTCTCATAGATTTCTATACAACCGGACTTCTTTTTGCAACCAGTGGAGTCGCCCCCTGCTGGACATTAGAAAGAATGCAGGTTTAAGACAGTTCACTATTGGCTTCAGTTTTCAGACCTGGAAGCTCCGTCCATCTTTTTATTTTTTTACGGTCTGTTGATAGCACTTATGCTAATATTTGTGTAAAATGTCAGATTGCGATTACATGACACACTAAAACATCTGTAACAAACATCAATATGCTTTTGTTAATTAACATGATAAAACATTAGCTTGCACATCTTATTTTAGCATGAATTTCAATATTTTATAATCTGTGCAACGTTAGCATGCTAACATATTAACCTACACCACGTTTACATTGTGCAAAATGTAAAACTTTGATTCATAAATATGTTGCACAAATCACTGCACATTCATTCCAATGTCAGTTTACAAGACACAAGTTCACTTTTGCATGTTGACTCCTATTAGTATTAATAATTATGAGACAAATCTCTCTCCATATCTGTACACTGTTTTGTCTGTGCCCCCATAACTCCGTGACTTATATGTTTGACGATACTGAACCATAAAAATGGCTTCCCGCCTACGACGTTTTTGTATTTCCCAGTGGCAAAAAAACGATGCCATAGAATAGCATATACATAAGATTTAAAAATCGAAAATGTAAACAAAAACCTCGATCAGATTTGACCCTGCTGGAGGGTGAAACCAGCAGTCACTGCTCTGACACAGACACACAACACCTACATGTGCTGCAGTAATCTGATTACTCCCTGTTTTACAGCCAGTCTGTCAGAGATATCAGGGATTTACAGAAGCCTGGTGAGTTTAGCTGCAGAATCCTGACGTGTAAACACAAATCCAACTTTCTAAAGTGCTTTTTTTTTTTTTTTTTTTTTTAAAGATGTGAGACTGAGCGAGACAATGAAACTGATGTTCAATCATCCAACATTGTGTTCAAAGTTTACCTTCATCTTCTTTTACTTTCGGTTCCCATTTCTCTGTATCACTCTGTGTGTGTGTGTGTGTGTGTGTGTGTGCGTGTGTGTGTGTGTGTGTGTGTGTCTGTGTGTGTGTGTGTGTGTGCGTGCGTGCATGTATGAATGCATGTGTGCCCTTTCATGGGGATGAGTGACAGGTACACAAGGATTCCGGAACTCTGAGTCCATTCCAGAAGGCCCTCAGCGTTCCCTTTGGAATACAAGGAAATGATGAAATGGTCCTTTAAGGCGGTGTGAGAGAGCAAAGCAAAGAAAAGGAGAGAAAGGATACCAGCTGGTCCCTTCATCAAAAGCTCCTTCTCATGGCCATCTGTGGGCTCCTACTCATCACAAAACAGCTTGTACCAATTCAAAGACACCGGGCATCCGGCTGGATCAGCGGCCTATGGCTGTGTAATTCTGATACCAGCGGTGCAAATCTGGCTTTATGCTGATTTGACTACATGCTACCACAGACAATAGAGTTTGGAGATTTTGCTATACCATGACTATTGTCACAACTCAATGAAAAGGACTACACTATGGCAACACTGGATTTACAGGATCCAGAAATCTCCATCTGGTTATTTCATTTAGAAATGATATTAATGAAATTCCTTTAGATTTACTCAGAAGATTTACTTATCAAGATTTGTATAACTATAAAATTACATGCGAATAGCTGTCTCATGAAAAATATGTGCTTCAGAGATCAAATGTTTAAGTTTGAGAGAGTTGATACATCTCAAAATATGTGCAAAGAAGATGGAAAATGTCCTCCTACATCTCTTTTCAAAACAATTTCTATGGAAGACAAATTATGCTACAAGAAGCATGTGTGATCTCCTACAGATCCCATAAAGCAGCAGCTCTTTTCTACCATCAGACAGATGTTTATGTCATGAAGGAATGCTTTACTGTAAGCAACAGCATTCACAGTAACGCAGCACATGTAGTGCCTGATATCAATACATCAGTCTTTAACAACCCTCTATTTCTATTGCAGCACAAAATGCCCTATTCATGGCCAACATCTCCTGCAATCCACTTTAACAAAGGTGAAATATAATCTATAACAAATATTTACAAACATATCAACATTTAGTAGAAAATAAGAAGAAAAATGTCCCTCAGAAACAGTTTGATTTGACAGGAAGCATTCTTATTTACTCTATTTATAAAGCCAATGTCAAGCAGGTTTTCATAAGCAGTTTTGTTTTGTCTCTGTGCCCCTCTGGGTTCGTTAGCTCTGCTATGGAAGAAAAATAACCAAAACTGGTGTCATGAAGCTCTCCAATTTCCACACACACTAACACACTCGCTCACGGTGGCAATAATTGATATCACATGAACTGTGAATGAACTTTTACCAATTAGTTTCTTAGTCATTCTCCCACTGTCTGAAAGCCTGTTCTTTTCTCATTATCAATGCGCACAAACATCACAACAATTTCCAAACAAATTGATCCTAACTACAAATCAGACATTAGTTCCAGAGCCTTCAACATTTGATTTCTAATGCAGACTTAATTAAATATCTTCCAAACAAAACAGTAATAAACGAACAAATCTCCATATTTTGACCTGACCGACTGTCCGGCGATTGTTAACCCTGCACTTAGAAGGGATCAAACTTATATCATTACACATATATATTGTATAATCAAAATCTGATTTCTGGACTAAATACAGCATACTTGGACTATGATGCACACCCATCATAGAGTAATACGTAGCATTAGGTTACAATACACACACCCTCACAGTCCATTCAAACTTGGCAGCTATTTTTACCATACTGAATACACTATTCCCGTGATATCATCATGTGACTCATTGTTCCATCATGGAGGTGGTATGCAAAAATTACGTCTTTAAACTGATAAACAATAGCCACACACCCGCCAAGTCGATAGTTGGCAAATATAACAGCCCGTGTTTAGAACTCCACATAGTGGATATAACAGAGCAATTAAAAACACACAGACACACTCTCACAAGCTAAAGGTGGTTTTGGGAAATGGAGAATGACAGCATCGTACAGTCGAGGTACTTTGCATTTTTGGGAGGGTACCACCCTGAAGTCTAGTCATGATGTCACCTTTGTGTGTGTCCATATGTGTCTGTGTGAACCATTAAAAAAGACAGACAGATACAAGACAAAGAAGAGAAAGAGAAATTATTGAATACTATTGAAACAATTTACAGTAAAACATGTTTATAAAGTTAGAAATAAGAAGAAATCTTTTCTAAATGACTTGACCTCACATATCCAGCTCCCCTTTCACTCTGACTCAGTGCTGTGTTTTCATTTGCTCACACATTTACAGAAATCTGAAAAAAAAAAGATAAGATACTTAAACTGGACTTTTGTTTTAAAATTAGGGTTCTAATTTAATCGAACTTGTTTTCCCTTATTTGTCAAATGAACATATGGTTGCTCAGCTCATGGTCAACACAATATGCAGGGACACAAATATACTGTTTCTTCCTGGCAGGCTGAGAAATTGCCCCACTTGAAACAAACATCAACTGCATGATTTCCTTAAATAAATACTCCAAGTGACAAACTTTAAATACACAACGCAGAAAGGCATTAAGGAGGGAGATGTGCAGAAGGGGCACCGTAGAACAAAAAGTAACAAAAAGTTACAAATCTTAATTTAGATGTAGTCCTCGAGGCAACAGTAACTGAAATTAAATGCTTATCCAAAGGTCAGATGTGAGTCTTGTTTGTAAGAACCTTAATGACTCAATGGGTAAACAGCAGGTTCCAAATATTCAGTGCACAACTTTAACTTTGTTGAATTGGTATGCCCACAAATTGCTTGATTACAGTGAATGCTCTGATTAACATGTTGTTTACATGGTTCAGAGTGACATACATTCAGACAACATACACAGTAAGACAGGTCAAACTGTTGGTCATTTCTGGAATGATGTATGGTACCATACAGCCTGAAAAGGGACACGGATAGTGAAAATGTGAGAACTTTGTGTTAGCTCTTTTCAACATAAATTATAGAGCACCTTGACACAAGCTGTTCAAGATTTTAGTTGCAATATGAAAGCAACCATTCTCTGTTGGCCCCAAAACATTATAACGTTGCATGTTCTCTACAGTTTACGGTTATATCAAACTACAATCTCACTATAACAACTATGTAACTTAGAGATTTGGTTTTCATTCTTTATGCGTACACTTCTGCTCCAAACGGCATGTTTTTTAAACACCACTACCTACTTCCTAATGATTTCAACTCCCTCCGTCCACAGCAAGTATTCACTCAATATGTGTTCATTTTGATATAAATGTTGTGAATCCGAGGTTCTGCCAAAGAGTCATGAGTATTGAGTCAAGTCTGTGTCGAGAGCCACACCACCAAACACAAATGTGTTTTATTGTTGCTATAAATGGTTTAAACCTTGACGAGACCATCCAGACATATTACGGAAATTATATGAATCTGCAGTTCTGACACACAACAATTGCATATCAAACAGTGATATAACTAAAAGCCCCACTGAACACACACACACACACACACACACACATACAGAGTGTGTAATAAGATACCATAATTTCTCTTTCACAACACATCTAACATTGTGTTTGCGTACAGACAATATCTGTTCGGCTCAATCAGCATCTTGTGAGGAGCTATACTGGTAGCTACGGGCGTGGTTTAGGTGTTTGTTCAAAACAACAATGCCTGCTCCGCATCCTGTTAGGAGCTAAGGTATTGGCAGGTATGGGCGTGGTTTATGTGTGCGAGCTGTGTGACTGTTCAATCAAAACAAACAGTTTCTAATTACAGTACTGTGAAAACAAACCATCTGACGATGCCGGGTTACATCTAACCCGTCCCCACCGCACGCACGCACACACACACACACAATCACTGTGAGAGAACTAATAGCCACCGACAATGATTGCTTGGGCTGAATGATAAATGAACAAAATCTGAATTTGAGACGTCCGACACTGACAATGAGAACAAATCTGTGTGTAGGTGAGTGCCTTGCTGTGTGCCTGTGGGAGTGGAGAGAATGTTAGTGTGTGTGTAGGTTTTTTGTGTGTTTGTGTGTAGAGGGAAGGCTGATGGTGTTAACATTACAGCTGCCATGTGTTTATTTCCCAGAGTTCTGGTCTGTGGCGTCTCAGTCATCTCCACAGGCTTAAACAGTCACTTTCCATCCATTTACAGCCTGCATGTGTATGTATACAGTGTGTGTGTGTGTGTGTGTGTGTGTGTGTGTGTGTGTGTGCGTGCGTGTGTGTGTGCTGTGGGAGGATGTTAATGTATTTCCTATTAATGTGTGGATAATGTGTGGAATGTGGACGTTAGTGTGTATTCATTTAACGTCCATGACAAGAACACGTCTCTATCAGTGTGTGTGTGTGTGTGTGCGCGTGTGTATGCGTGAGTCCCTGCTTTGTGTGTTTGTGTAAGTGTACTCGTATTTACAGTTGTATGCGTCCCACTGTCTCCTCCATGTGATTAGCTTCCCATTAACTAAGTCACATATCACCCATCAGCGGCTCCAGGCCTCCTCTGTACTATCTCACTGGACAAACATGCTGTCGGCTAGGCCCGACGCACACACACGCACGCGCACACACGCGCGCACACACACACACACACACACAATCCACTCCCATCTGGGCAGCCATTAGGTACCTATCATAGCGTATGATGATTGTCTGTATTGCACAGCCATTTGGTTAAAAGTGGGCATCCTGACAGCCACAAATGACCCTAAATTACAGCCTGTGAATTTATTCATTTTTCGCGGCCACATTTAAAGTAGCGTATCCATTCACTCTCTTAATTTGCTTTCCTTTCCATTCCTGTGATGTGATTAACTAATGAAACTAAACTTCTGAAACTAATTCAGAAAATGATAGCAACTTTGGAAAAGGTCATGGGTTCATGAGATGATTTATTTTAGGTTCACACAAAACATGACGGCATCTTTTAATAAGCCAGTAAGAGCAATCTTGGCATGAAAATATTGAAGATCTCAGTCTTAAACCACTAATACTAAAATGATGAGGGCTGTTTAGCTCAGATTTCAATGTATGGTTACTTTAGTTATAATTTAGTCTTAGGGTTATGGGGAAAACATAATTTCCTAATAATTTACAGAATGATTGAATAACCCTTGTGAAAACTTCACTTGCTAGTTGAAATATATACTTCCTCCTATTCCTGACATGGATCCCTCCTCTCTCTTCTTCTTTAAGCCCCAACAATTCCACCTCTTTCATCTATATTACCTGTCTTGGCTCTCAAGTCACACGCCGAAAACAATGTGCAGCTACTCTCACTCCCCAATCACCCTTCCCCATCCAAAAAAAGTGTTCCAGGGGGGAGAGAGTGGGTGGAGGGGTGGGTGTTATGGAGGGGGAGTGCGAGTGCATGGAAAACCCTAAGCCCTTATAGTCCCAGCGCACTGCGGCTGTGACAGCCAGCTTTGCTCTGCTCCGCTTCACCTGTTATCTGTCCATCACTGTATTGTGTTGTACTGTACTGCCGAGAGCTCTCAGCTCACACAATATCTGTACGTCACAACAATAACCGCAACAACTTAAATATTTAAGAACAAAGTAAGACTACTGCTCTTAAACCAGTTTTCCACACAGCCACTGTACAATAGCTATAAACGAGCACAATAACACTGCTGCAAATTTAAGTTTGCAGCATAACAGTGTAGCTTCAGGATAACTTAACCTGAACACAGTATCTTTATGCAATTAATGTGAACTCAATTTCTCTTGTAATTTATCAAGTAAAGGTTTGCAACAATTTTCCAAAACTTACTTTTTCTATGCATATACTGTTTTAGCAGAAGGCTGGTCACCAAAATGTTTCTTTTACTTTCATACTTTACATATTAAATCAATTTCCCATGTCTTAAACATGACAATAACAAATATAGACTCTTAAAAACACAACTTTAGAGCTGCAAAGATTAATCAATAAGTTGTTAACTATTAAATCAATTGCCAAGTATTTTGATAATCGATTAATCGGTTTGAGTAATTTTTTAAGAAAAAAAGGTCAAAATTCTCTGCTTGTTAAATGTGAATATTTTCTGGTTTCCTTACTCCTCTAAGACTGTAGACTGAATGCCTTTGAGTTGTGGACAAAACAAGACATTTAGGATGTCATCTTGGGCTTTGGGAAACACTGATCAACATTTTTCACCATTTCTGACATTTAATAAATGAAATAACTAATCGAGAATGAATCTTTAGTTGCAGCCCTACACAACTTATTCTTTGCATTTAAAAAAACAAAAAAACTCTCTTCCTCATTCACTAACTCTTCCTCATTCACTAGCACGCACGCACGCACGCACGCATGCACGCACGCATGCACGCACGCACGCACACACGCACTTCCCCTGCTCCAGCTGTGTCTTAAGAAGTCAGGGCCAGGCCGGTAATCTGACTGGGATAGAAGTTACTGGATCTGTATCCATTACAGGATGTAATACCCCTCAGTCCCAAACTCTCCTCACTTCCTCTTACCTTCCACCTTTTAGAGGTCATTTCAACTTGTTTTTTCTCTCAAACACACAACATAAGAGCTCTGTCGAATATCGCATATCAGAGAGTCATATTTATGTCATTGCTTTGTCACTGAACCCCTGTATCCTCAACTCCTGCCACCACATTAGCTTTTTGGGTCTCGCCTTGTTAACCCTCACTCATTGAGACGCTCCTAGGGGCAAACCACAGATTTGTGGCCCCAGCTGTGTTGAAGGAAAGACTTCAGATGTCACACGTCTAAATCTAAGGTGTGAGTTTACTTCAGGACACCAACAATTTGTTTTCAACAAACCGGCAGCAACACCTTGAGTTACAGCTTTACAGCCAGCAGATCGGTACTTCTAATGAGGTATCATTTTCCAGCGAGGGGACTCAACACATCCTGTCAGGAAGCTTTGAGGCTGAGGAGCAGAAAGCGCTACTAGCAGTTTGGTACAGTGAGTCAGCTCTCACACCTTCTGCTTCTCTTTTCTCAAAACTGCTTTTTCTTTAGAAACGTCTGAGTCAGCTTTTCACAAGGATGATAGTTTTGTCAATGACTTCCTGAGAGCCAAGTACCCCAATGAATTCTCACCGTTTGCATCTCTGAATAGACTAAACTGAATGCTTTTGATGTGGGATGCATCAATTTCATTGTGGGTGACTATACATGCAAATAGAGCATGCAGACTGGTTTGTCTATTACCTGTACAGCCTTTCTCAAAAACTAACATCAGACACCGGAGCATTCAACATTAAGAGTCTAGTTGGTCTCTTGTACACCACAGGAACACCGTTTTGAGTAAATCTGTCTCTGTGTGAAGAAAACATCAACTCAATAAAACCTGAAATCATCAAGCAGGTATTCAGTGACACACACGCACAGAGAGAGAAAAGGATGCAGCACAGAGATTTTGCCAACAACTTTCTGAAAACGAAAAGCAGATCGCTGTGAGATGCAAGTTGAAGAGCGGCACGACACACTCGCAGTACTCGGAGAACACAGTGTCAAACAACAACATGTGTGAAGCGATTATTTTGGCTCAAAAAAACGAGTGGGTGTTTTATTCTGTTAAAACAAAACCTGAAATTCTGCAGAGAGCAACAGAGTCTCATTAGCGGGCAGTGACAAAAGCAAAGCAACTGGCAGAGCTTTGACTGTGAAAACTGATACAGCGGTGCTTATTTCCACCAAGGACAATGAAATGTAAGCTATCACGCTCACTCCTCACTTCCCAGAACTCACATTGAAGGCTGCAGCCTGGCGTAGGTGGAAGGTCACAGAAGATCTGTGTGTGTGTGTGTGTGTGCGTGTGTGTGTGTGTGTGATTTATAAAGTGTGCATAAGTGCGCACATTCCCTATGCTGTCATTTCTCCTTGAAGAATAATGAACACACTGTCCTTTATTTGTTTGAGACAATGGCCTAGACATGCTGTAGGGCAAACTGTGACTTCCATGCAGACACAACACTGTAGCTGTCTACTGCCCATCTAAAACATGTAATGACTCTGGTTCACCTGTGGCTATAGAATGAGGAAACACTAGCTGACCAAGTCTAGACTCCCATTCACTCTACCAAGCATCCATGTGCTGTTTTAGAGCGGGAAGAAACAGGGAGAATACAGCGAGGAAAAGAGAAAGTGAGGTACAGATAGTCAGATAAATAAAAATCTCTCTCTCTACCTGCTCTGTCTTTTTTTTTCCATACAGTTTTTCAGAAAACAAACATAGCCTGTTGAGTCGCAGATGAATTTTTGCCAGCACAATCAATCATCTGTGTGTCAACCAATGAATGAGCCTGTTGCTGGTCCAATCAATCAATGTGTCAACCAATGAATGAGCCTGTTGCTAACAGGCCTTGGGCAAAATTCTATTTAAATACAGTTTCAACTATTTGGAACTGCTTGAGCACACTTGATTCAACTTTAACGACCAAGGAGAATTTAGGGCGAGAAATAAAATGACAAACTAACTCAAGCTGTACAATCTGGACATTTTGCTGAGGCCAGTCTCAGTCAGTTAGCATGGAAACATAAAGCTTCCAAGCTGAAAATGATGCACAATATGTTTGTTTTTTTTAATTCACAATCTGGGAATTTTGGGGATGCTCTTTGGAGTATTTTGTACTGTAAATAAAATCTGTCTTTTTTATGTATTAACTTATACAGACTGACCAAAAATAGTTAGAGCAGTAATTTGAGAAAATAGGGGTGAAGACTGAAGAAATGCATCCTCAGATAAACAAATGAATGTTTTCTCTGAGTATTCAACTCAAATCCGGTGAATATCAGGAGCAGAGAATTTGTTTCACTAGTCTATAGGTGGCACATTAATGTTATATGGTATTTAAATGGTCTGAAATATTACACATCCCAACACCTGATACCAAATCCAAAACTGCACTTATGGAGATTTAGTATGCATCCCATTTGCAGCAGTTGCAGTTGTGTAAGAGAACTTTAAGACAAGTGGGGGGTGGGGGGGGGGACAAATGTACACATTTCTAATATAATATGATCTCAATATTACATTTGGATATTTAAATTATCTATATTAAAGACTTTCTGGGAGTACAACATAAACAAGAAAAAAAAACTTGGTAGAGGTCCAACTTCATGTCAAATTTCACATATGTCTTCTTCTTTGGCAGCTGTTCTGCAGCTTCTTGGACAGAGTGTTACCATGAGTCTAAAACATGCATGTGTGCTGTGCAAATGCTTAAATGTCCATGGCATTCAAAATGCCTGTTATTCATTCCAAGGATTGGTTTTAAATGATAAAACAACATCTGCGAGCAAAGAGAGTAAATCAAAAGAAGAGGGTAACACAGCATGGACTCCATAGGAAAGCCGACTCAGCCTGTGACAATGACAGGAAAGATGGACGAGAAAGAGGGGGTGACATGCAGCCAGAGGTCGCAGGACGACCTCAGCACATAGCACACTGAGTATGAGGTATGAGTCTTTGCTGGCTTAACTTCAGGGCTCCCAGCTGAAACAATCCCCAATGACTTTAAATAGACCAACAATAAAGGGAGAAAAGAAAAATATCCACACACACTATCACTCATCAGAGACACTATGCGAGCCTGTATTCTGAACAGAAAACACACACACTATCATTTAACTTCCATCAATAATGACTTTTTTTAATCCAGATCATATAGAACTGCTGTGTCAAACCTTAATGACACACATCACGGCACTAAACATAACAGACTATTACATCTGACACGTTCTCTCTCCAACACCTCACCAATCACACTCCAGATACCAAACATGGTCACAGACAAAGCGGCTGATGGTAACAATGTCAGTCCACGACAATATACATATCTCTGTCTGTCTGTTTGAAGGAAACGGCAAATACACTGTGATTGAAGATGTGAAACTGAATGTCACAGCAACTATAGAACTTCTGACTAAGTGTGAAATTGAAAGTGCTCAGATAATCAATAATTTACCACACTTCAATTCGTAATAACTCAATTTATTTTATGTATGGTCCGTAGAAAAGCTTTTTGATTTGCCATATCGATATATGAAAATCTGTATTTTTGCTACAATAGTGTTTTTGAAATGATTTCTTGTCTCAAAATCACTGTTATCAGTCAAACAAAAAGGCAAAACAGAGCTTGCACTACCAAAACCCTATAATTTCATGACTTGGAAATAAAAATGAAAAAGATTGTTTCTCAGCTGGGATGTTTTTGAGCTGCTGGCCTTGATCAAATCCTGCACATATGTGCTGTGATGCAGACATTAAACATGAATGATTCCTTGATGTAAAACATGTCTTACTGTATGTCATGAGTTGCTCACAAACTACAGACACTGCAGAGCACAGATTTAAGCTGAAACTTTTTTAAAGTAGGCTATCACATGTATCCACAAGATTCAAGATGTGAAACAGAGTAGAGAGAACAAAGGAGAAGAAGAACTCCCAACTAAACAAAAGTTTTTAAAGTGTAAAACAAGGAAATGTAACATATTTTTGATGAGTTGCACCAGAGAGACTTCAGAGCAGAGCTAAGTAAAACAGCCACAATGTTGAGGAGTAGAGAAAGTTTTGCAGTAACTCACCGTGTGCTTGTGCGTGAAGAGAGAACAGTCCAAGCAACAGCAGAGGACTCCGGCTCCAGAGACAGAGAGAGAGACAGCGCTTCAGCCTTTCTCCCTGCACTGGCATGGTAGAGTCTGCCGCTCCGCTCCTCTCTTCTCCTCTCTTCAATACACTCCACACGACAGGGTCTGCCGCTCACACACTGCCTCTCCCTCCGAGTGTGTGTATGTATGTGCCAGAGAGAGAGAGAGAGAGAGAGGGAGAGAGAGAGAGAGAGAGAGAGAGAGAGAGAGAGAGAGAGAGAGAGATGGGAGGGGGAGTACCGGGCATGCAAGCTCCTGTATGTGTGTGTCCACCGCAACGTGAGAAAGTCCACACCACACAAAACACACCAGCAGCGGCAGCAGCAGTTGCAGTTGATTGTCCTCCAACCCAGTCTGACAGTAGCAGCCCAGCTGAGAGAGAGAGAGAGAGAGAGAGAGAGAGAGAGAGAGAGTATTTAAGTTATCTTTACTTATCTGCATACAGTATATATGAAGGCCTTGATATTTTCAAGAGAACATTCCCAGTTTTTCGGTTTATATTTTAAGTTAAACTTTACCTATTTTCATGTATAGGCCTATATTTGATCACAAATGTGAAATGTT
>JAOVVB010061478.1:0-14323 GCA_028570985.1 Heterobranchus longifilis | reverse complement strand
AATTTTTTTAGGTGGCTAAAATAGGGTTGCTAAAAAAAAGAAGAAAAAAAGAAAAGAGAAAAAAAAGGTATTGCTGTGCAGCCCCATCCACAGCAGTACATTGCTTAGCTTCTGTGTCGGGACTTGTACTCTCACTATGGATGAGTACCTCATACAACCCAACTTCAAAAAATATATCCCTTTATGTACTGACAAAACAACAAAACAACAAGACTGTTTCTCAAAGTTTCAAAGTTCTAAACATAAGGAAATCAGCCCGTAGAGACACTTGCCTGAAGCGTTTGAGGTGCAGCCGTAGAACCTGAGGTAAACGGTAGATCAGAAGCTGCTTACGTGCCTCTGACAGAACTAAGGGTTTGTGGGATGATTTCCGTCTTCTTTCTGACAAACCACGAAACAATGAAATGGTGAGTTGATCCACACATCAATTAAAAATGCATGTAATGAATATAAGGCTTTGCTTTAGTGCGGAGGAGAACACACTTTCTTACAATATATCCGGCTATGAGAACAGATAAACATTTTGTGCAGCTTTCATTAAAGGCTGCCAGCCCAGTTTTCAAGTCACTGCCTCCTCCGAGGCTGTCAACAGTAACACTCCTCACTGTCCTCGCTCCCTGCTCGCTCACTCAGAGTGTGTGCTGGCTCACTGCTGGAGGCGCTGCCTCTCAGTCAAAACTGAACTCGTCTTTAACTCTGAAAACTATTTTGTACATTTCTTTTTTAAAAGGTCAGTTTTTAAGATTTCAATTCAAACTAAATTTCTCTGGGCATTAATTTTGTGATGAAACTTTATTTGCATGAGTATGTGGACCACTGCATTATTAACAAAGCCATTTGTAAGACATTGATTTATAAAAAAAAATAATTTTTTAATTGGTATGCCAGGCTTAAAAAGACAGAAAAAAAAATCTATAAAAAAATGCTCAATGCATTAGATTTTGTGAAATTGTGGCCAGGCATCCTGAATTAATTCAGGTGTATCCAACTTAGCAGATAAGAAATGAAAAATGTTGTTTTGAAAATGTTTTTTAAAACCCTGCAGCCTTTGCTTCGCATTGTATTAAACATTGTGCTCACTGTTGCAGTGGTTGCAGGCGTAGATGCTGCCTTCGAGAGCCTCCATCTCCGTAAACTTGGACAGCATCTCAGTGAGGGTGCAGCTGCGCTGGTAAGCTGTAGAGCCTGAGCCTTTGTCTATGCTGTGGTATCGCTCTGGAAACTCCAAAGACAAATCCCAGAACGGCTCGACTGTGTTAGACTTGTGCTTGCAGGACAGACACGTCACCTGAAAAACACACGGCGAGGAGAGGAGAGAAAACAGGTGAGGACTCCAGCGGTAAGTAGTTGTGATGTTTGTTGATGACACCAAGTCCAAGTCTTGATTTTAGAAATTAAGTGGATCTCTAAAGACGAAACAATGAGATAAATAAAGCATCATAAAATATCTGAGTATTAGAATATCTTAAAAATCTCATTGTTATAGGAACAGAGAAATAATCAATAATCTGTGGAACACATTATTTGGTATCGACACTGCCATAGGTTTGCATGCAGCATCCTGAACATCTTCTTTGATTGATATTCAAAATGAAAAACAAATGATTATTTTTCTACAAGCACATCTCATTTATAAAGGAAGAGCTGTCGTGTATTCTTTTCAAATTACTTGGCCTCACTCTTTCACCGTTATGAGTTTAAATGCAGGTTTGGGACATGGTAATCATACTATAGCCAACTATTTTGATAATCGATTAATTGTTAAAGTAATTTTTCATGCAAAAAATGGCAGAAAAGGCTGTTTTCAGCCCCTCAAATGTGGAGTTTTCCTGCTTTTCTCTGTTTTAAATCATATTTAACTGAATATCTCTAAAACAAGACATTTAAAGACATCACCTTGGACGTTTTTTCACTATTTTCTGACATATAAACCAAACCACGAGAAAATAATCAGAAGATTAATCGATAATGAGATAATCTTAAATAGCAGCCCTGCTATAAAGTGTTCATATGGGCACATATCTGATGTCTCACCTGGCTGAGAAGCTGCCCATGAAAGATGGTGTTGAGAACCTTTAGCACTTGCTTGGATAGTTTCCTCTTTGTGATGGGGATAACTATCCTGCGTTTGGACCCCTCTGTGTCCAGCTCCTGCTGCACCTTGTCCAGCAGCTCGCACAAGAACTCCTGGGCGTCCTGCTGGTCGTACCCGCGGAAAGCGGGGATGAGGTTCCACACGGAGTGCAGCATGGCGAATGGAGACACTAGAGACCACCGGCCCGACCACATGACCCTGAAAAGTGTATGTAACTCATGGCACAGAGACATCTGCTGGCGGGTGGAGCTGCGAGGCTCCTTGGGCTGGACCAACTCCGAAGCCTGCGGGGAAGGCGGGGCACTTTCTTTTTTGCCCACTGGCAAATTCCAACTGCCCGCCTTCCCCATGCGTCCAAGAGGGCATCCTGACAGCGTTGTGTTACTGCTGACTACACCTCCTGTCACACCCTGGGAGTGATTGGTCTTGGCCAGCAGCTCCTCGGTCTCACACAGGTCCAAAGTGAGAAAACACTCCCTGAATTTCTGCAGGTGGCTCAGCACTTGCAATATTGAGTTCATGTAGCATGTGTTCCCCAAATTGCGCAGACCAGTGACACCTGGAGCGAGTCTCCGGCGGGTTACCGCGTGTGTGGAGTAGTACCTCCTCGGTTTAGCAGCTCTGCCATTCTGAGGGGCCTTACGGGACAGGGTGAGAAGGGAAGGCTTCTTGGGAGGAGGAGGTAGGCGTTCTGGAGGGTCGCGGAATTTGCGAGGAATGAGTGTGATGGTTGAACGTGGCGCCTGAGTAAGAAGCCTAGCACTCTTTCTGGGAGGGACATTGCCAAGCTCTTCCATGAGTCTCCTTTTTACCTCTTTTTTTTGTCTTCTAGCTTCCTCGAGTTTCTCTTTGCGCTGATTCTGCAGCTCCTGGTGTTTACCGATCCACGTCCGAAGCATCTTCCCGAGAAGCGCTTTCCTCCTGTGGCGCGAGGCCAGCTGCATGGCGGGCTGCGGCCCGCCTTCCCCGACCCACTCCCCGCCGGTCGAGGAGCGTAGCGAGCGTCTGCCCGGGCTGCGAACAGTAGAGAGCGCCCCTCTGAGGAGTTTGAGGTCTCCCTCCGCGTTATCATTGAGTACATAGTCTCCGCAGGCGAAACAGAACACGTCCAGCTCACGCACCTCCATAGCCAGTTGGTGGTGTGACTCCTGAAAGTGTTTGAGCGAGTGCTCCTCCATGAAGCGTCCACAGGCCACGTGGGAGCACTTGAGGCAGGCCCACACTGAGTCGGTGGTGCCGCAGTCCACGCAGCGCCATTTCTGTGGATTGAGGATGGAATGGTCTTCGCCCAGACGAAGGCGTCCCACGTGCTTACAACGATCCATCTCTCCCGATACACATGTGGCCTCAGTGATAGGACACACGTCCTGGAACCAAGCAGCACCTCATTCTGGGGGTAAGATTTACAGGAAAAAAATAAGATTAAGATCAGACACTCCAGTGAAAGGACTGCTATGCTTATTATGGTGTATGAATTACAAGGTTCTTATGCAGTATGGAACAGTATGTAATTTGAGTTTTAGTAATTTCCAGGTTTGGATAAGTATGGAAAAAAGAAAAGAGGGCCTCTATTCTGTCTTTTAAATATAAATTTAAGAATTTCACGTAAACTAAACTCTTATTCTCATGATGAATTTATTTAACATTTAATACACACGCATTAAAGTGAAAATAAGAAGAGCCTAGCCTTTAATGAAAAAACAAAAACTGTGAGCATGGTGGTTTCTTGCCATCTTCTGCAGTTGGCTTGTCAATATTACAGTAATTGTGGCAGCCCTGCACAGACACAGTGCCAATTAAATTATTTAACTTTTTTAAAACTCATTTTTGGTTCTTATATATTAAATAAATTAAAAAGCATGGTTGGAGGCTACAATTGTAAGCCATATGCAAGAACAAACATCTTCTACGTAATCTACTGAGAAGTCTGGAATTTTTAAATGGAAAATGTTTAGGAACCTTGGAATTATTCAAATTAATGAGTAAACGACACGCTAAACATGCACTGTACTGTATAGAAAATGACAGAAAATTGAAGGTTTACTTACTGTAAAAGTAGTTTGCTCGATCAGGTTGGGGACAATACAGCAGAGAACTCAACAGCAACGTTCAGCTTGATCACCCATGTCCCCCGTCACCACCGGCACCAACAGGAACATTCTGAGAAACAGGGATGAAATATAATTAACAGTGCATAGTTACATCTGGCTAATTACACCAAAAGCTGTCTTTTTAAATAATTAAATAATGAGATGATGCACCAAATCTAGGAACATCAATAACCACCAAATAACAATTTACAAACAATGCAAATATTTTTTGAGAAGACTGGTCACCATCAAACTAAATATCTCTCCATTTCAAGGACACCCAGCATTTAACAACAGTTCAAAAACACACACTTTAAGGCATCCACTACTGTGGGAAAATATTAGGCTGAAATAATTTGCAATAGTGAAAACATAGAATGGTCTAAGTTTACGTTGATCAAAATGTGGGTTTTCTAATGTGAACTTCTCCAAAATGTCTGTTTTGAAAATCGACTATTTACAAACATTTAATAATGTGATTGACTTATTAAATCAGTAACAGACCCTGAGAACTGAATGTGACTGCAAAACTTCTACACTAAACAGTTTGACTGTGATTTGTGCAATGATATGCAAAACAGGATAAATACTATGTGTAAAAACCACTTGATGAATGTGACTTGAATCAGACAGTTTCACACAATACCGTTCTTCTCTTATGTGCCTATGGTTCTTTTTAAGAGTTTTTTCCTCGACTTTACAGAGAGCTTGGGCTGCGTGGTACACTATTAATATTGTGGGCCTGTAACACCCATTGCGACATGTAATATTGGGCTATACACAAACTGCAACTTCAACTTTATTAATATCCCGAAGGAAATTTGGTCTACAGTAGGCATCAAACAAACACATCAGGCCGCACAGAGACATACAAACATCAACCATAACCAGCGCAATAAACAAAAACAAAAATCCTGGAGTAAACCATCAGTTCAAGTGAAAAACAGTTCAAGATCTAGCACCTACCCTGCCAGTGAAGTGCAAATAAAGTACAACAATAAAATGCTGTGCAGTGGCAGTACATAGAATAATAAATACAATGCAAGTATTACATAAATAAGTGGATGTGCAAGTCAAAAATTAAGAGATCAAAAAGAGATCAAAAGTCTGGGAGAAAAATTAGCCTAACAGATTAAGCCTTTCAGTAGCAACAGGGATAAAGGAAACTGGCACTCCGTGACATGACATTACCTCGGATAAAAAGTACAGATCATTGGCAACCTTTGAATTTATAATAAACAGAGTATGTATTTGTTATGGTGAAAATACAGTATATTTGTTGTTATTTGTTATACATGTGCTGGTCATGAATAAGTCTGATGTTCATTGAAAATATGCCCCTCTCATTAAAACACAATATATTATGCTAATTTCCACAGAGACAATATTTAAAGCTCTTAAAAGGCCAAACTCACAGGCAGAAATGTTGATTTGAAGGATAATGTCTGTCTGTCCATTTAAATTAAGTGGTTAATAATCCATGTAATTGTCTACCACACCGGTACCAGCGTTGTGCGGCACCATTCTTCTTATTCTATTTCTCTTTGTGTAAACCATCCATTACTTTTAAAACTAGAATTTTAACAAAAAGACACCATTAACTTGCAAGTCGGTGCAACTGGTTTCTGGTTGGCTGCATATACTCAAATCGTGCTATGTTATTATGTGCTATTGACGCTGTGCTATGGCTATTAATGCATGTGACGCTGATATTAACAAATGTTACAATATATCACAACTGTATCTGTCCGTGTTTTAATTTAAAGCCTGTCGTCTGGATCGTACTGGCTGGCTGTTAACGCCATGCTAAGCTACCTTACCATCACCATGTTCAGCCAGAACAAAGAGCAGTCAGGGAGCCACTCTCCAGGAACATCCAACAACTTTGTTGGTCTGAGGACGCTCAGCGAGCCATAAGTTAGCTAGCACCGCTAACCGCTAGCTACGGCAGCTCTGCACAGGGTTAGCGTTGCCTAGCCTTTTGCTGTCTTATCTAATAATAATGCACTTTGTTAAACACGGATGATTCGCTTGGCACCAAGTAGCTAACATTTAAATGTTATTAGCCTGCCACAGTAGCCACCGTTAGCTACACGGCTAACGCTGAGGACAATCGAAGTTAACCGAACGGTTGTTGTTGGTCGCTAACGTTAACTAAGTATTAACACTGAAACGGCTTAGCTCGCTAGCGAACTGCGCCGTTAACCGTTAAAACTCCCCGGTGACTTTCATCACAGAAAGCCGGTTAATGGAGTGCAACATTAACACCGGGCCTCGTCTGTGTTCGGCACTACATTTGTAACATCTGATAACGGAAAAAGCTGGGTAACGTTACCATCGCCAACATGCATCCATCCGGTAACACTGAGAGCTGGTTGTTGTCCTCCTTCACAGATTGAACAACCCAACTCTCGATCCGAGTCCAGACCCTGCCGCTCTCATTGGACCGGGACTCAGCGGCAGCCCGGCTCTCATTGGCGGAATGGCTGAACAACAGGCAGCAGGATGGACCGTCCGTCCGTCCACCCACCGAGGCCACATGGAACAATAACCGAGGCGAGACCACCGCACACACCGGGCAGAGAGGACGACTGAGCCCCTGACCCCAATGTCCCCGAAAGCCCCGTGTTCGCCATGTGTCAGCTGGTTTGTGGTAATCTGATAAAATGCATTAGAGGATGTGCAGCTTTTAAGCACAGTAGTAGTCTGGTGTTGAAGCTCATTCAAAATGTAGACCCCGGGCCTCTATCGCTGATTGTGATTCAAGTTAACACAGTGAAACTGTAGTAATCCAGCACGAGACTGCTGTTTTGTACAAATATGCACTGGGTGTGGAAGGTTCTCAGACTATGGTGGACACAGTTTCAGTGGTGCAAGAAGTGGAAATACCATAGATCAGTGGTGGAATGTAACTAAAGTAGGCCTACATTTACTCAAGTAGGCTAAATTACACATATGAGGTACTTGTACTCAAGTCCTTTATTTTCATGCTACTTTATACTTATACTCCACTACATTTCAGAAGGAAATTTTGTACTTTTTACTTCACTGCATTCATCTTACATCTTTAGTTATAAGTTATTTTACAAATTAAGATTTTGCATACAAAACATATGAAGAAGTTATTATTTTCATGCAAAAACATTTGATTTAATTTATTTTTAGACTTTTGTACTGTTGGCTGGACAAAACAAACATTGTGAAGATTTCAGACTTCTCACTGTTTTTTTTTTTTTACAAACCAATCAATCGATCCATAATGATGATAATCACGAGTTACAGTTTTATACAAAATAGTTCAAAATAAATTGAACCATAAATTAACCAGCTAATACAGTAAAATCCTCATTTTACATTAATGCATGAGTAATAATAATCTAATATATATAATAGTATAACTATTCTGAATTGAGTACTCACAGTAGGAAAAGCACAGGTGTAACTATTAAAATTAATGTTGGCTCAATTCTATTTAGCTGTTGTCCTGGGACACTGAACAAAGCCATACGTTATTAGTAACACCTCTGTCTTGTGCATGCTGATCACTAGTATGGCTTTAAGGGCAACTTAAACTGAACAGAGACCTCATTCTTGTTGTCTGTATTTTATTTCTACAAGTCAAAATCTCAACCATGAAAAAGGCTACTGAATACACTCCATTATTGAACTGAGATCTGCAGGTCTCTGCACAGATGCACAGACGTCCTTGTGCGTGCTTCCTTTGCAATTTTTCCTCTTCAAAACTGCATTAACTTATTAAACACAAACCTTTAGCCACCAACCTTTACAGGAAATCAAATAAGATAAACCAATCGAAAAACTATCAATTATGTTTAATTTTACTTTCAGCCAAAAAAAAAAGAAGTCTCTCAAGAGAAGGTTACAACCCCTCCAAGAGGACATTTGAGGTATGTGTGTATGATTATAAAAGGATCATAGTAGAATTGGTCACTAAGTCTCTTTAATACAAGATGCTTTCATCAAATAGGAAGGTGTAATGTAATGTTGAGGCTCCAGAAATGGAAATAAAAAAACCCCCAGGTTTTGAAAAATGCCTGGATAACATCAATACAAACAGTAAAAAAAAGCATAGTTCTCTCCATTGCCAGTGACAATTCAGCGCACATTGCTTCCTGGAATTTGCAGTTTACGAAGTTTGTTGAACAACTCCAGGTACTGAGTCATGGTGTCGACGCAGTCCGATGGTGCGAAGAGTCCTTCAGGCTTGGCAGCAAACACAGACGGCAGTTCTGGGACGCTGGGGCCAAGAAAGGACTGCATGAACTCCTTGGTGAGATTCCAGCAGTCCCCTGGGACCACACAGGGACAGTACTCCACCTGAAATCACACGCACATCATGTTGATTAAACTACCCAACAGTATATTTAATTATAGCTGAAATAATTAGTCGATTGAATGATAATTAATCTGCAATTATTTTCATCGTTTAAGTCACTTTTCATGCTAAAACATTTCATGGTTCCAGTTTTACAAATGTGAAGATTTGCTGCTTTTCCTAATTATTTTAATAATTTAAAGGATTTAGAGGATTTTCTGCATCAAGTACTTTTACTTTTAATACTTAAGTACATTTTCCTGATTATACTTAGATACTTTTACTTAATACAGTAACATTTTGAATGCAGGACTTGGGAGCATTTTTACCTAGGGCTGTCTTCGATTAAAGAAATTCTTAGTCGACTAACACTCATAAGATTTTGTCAACTAAAATCTGTAAAATTGAGTTTCTTTACAAAGAATCATGCAAAAGCACCACTTTAAATCTTGTGTTTACCCGAGATATGCTCATGAGTTTCTTGGAAAAAAAGCATAAAAAATGACTAATTGACTAAAGAAATTCTTAGTCAACTAAGACCAAAACGACAGATTAGTCGATTAATTGACTAAGGGGGGTGGCCCTAATTTTTTACAGTGTGGTATTAGTACTTTTACTTGAGTAAATGATCTGAATACTTCCTCCACCACTGTAGACTACATACCTCCACTGATATCCCTCTGGCGCTGGAGCTCATTGTCACAGTACCGACTTTTATCAAGAAGTCACAGTAGTGGTATCTGGAACCACGACACTCCACCTTGTGCCCCTTGGCGTTTTGGAAGTGGCTCTTTAGCTTCACCATGAGAACGTCAAAGTTTGCATCGGCTATCAGGCAGGGTCCGCCTTCAAACAGAGCCATGCAGCTCAGGGGAGTCTCAGAGTTGTGCATCACGTATAAGAGCTTCGAGGGCTGGCCTGCAACAAATAGATACATTCTTTATTGTCCTTTCCAAGGAAATGTGTTGCCACAGGCTGTACAGGCCTCATATAAATACACAGATACAAAAATACATTTTCCACAACTTGAATAACATCCACACACACATATACACACAGCACCTGTACATACAACATTTATCTGTGTGCTTTGTTAAGTGCTGTTATGGCAGAGGGGTCACAGTAGAGCTGCCCCCTCTTAGTCAACTTAAGATTTTTTTAGTCGATTAGTCATTTTTTATGCTTTCTCATGCTGAATGACTTATTTCCAAGAAATGTATGAGCACATCTCTGGTAAACACAAAATTTAAAGTGGTGCTTTTGCATGATTCTTTGTGGAGAAACTCGGTTTTACAGATCTGTCGCTTAAAACAACAAATTGATTAGTCGACAAAATCATATTAGTGTTAGTCGACAAAGAATTTATTTAATCGAGGACAGTCCCAGGCCAGACGGGCAACACTGACTGTCAGAGGTGTCAAGTAAATAAGTTTATTCACTCAAGTACTGTACTTATGTACAGTTTTGTAGTAGTATCAGAGGTATTGGCACCTAACTAAATAGTTTCGCTTTGTGAGATACTTTTACTTTTAACACAATGCAATTTGAACATGTTGTAATTTTTGTCCCATTCCATTTGTCTGATGACCTTAGAGAGTAGTTACTTACAGGATAAGGCTTTTCATGCAGAAATACAACAAACTATTAAAACAGGATGAATTGTTAGAGTTTAAAGCAGTCTGTGGAGTTGCACACGTGCATGTAAACACTTGTTTCAACTAATATACTATATATACATGTTATATACTAACACTAGAAGACAGTGAAAACACTTTTAGCTATTTCTTACACATATATGATGTCAATGTTAAATGCTTGAATGCAGGGTCTTCATGTTAAACTGATTTTTATTTCATTTTGGTCTTGACATTAGCACTGCATTTATTTTAATCATATGTATAACATCCTCTGTGGCTCTGGAGGGGGCTCTCTGAAGAGAAAATAACTCGGCTTGGGCTTGAGAGAAATTTTTAAACAAAAACACTGTGTTACAAATTGATGGCATGGAGTTTCAAAGGTGTGAAACTTTATCTGGCAGGGAAGGAAAAGTCACTGCTATATCTTCCCCTCAGCTTTTTGCACTATTTTTTTATACTTACTTGCACTGCTTACTATGTTCTACTGTATATATCTTAGCATATTCATACCACTGTTAATATACAGTCAGTGTGTGAAATGCAATAGGTTACAGATTACTAGTTACAACTGTTAAAATTTAATAAATACTGTAACTAGTTTCATTACTTTGTCAAAGTAATGTAACTTATTACATTTGATTACTTTTTGATTACTTTTCTAACAAATGATTTAAACTGGGTAATATAGCTCAGAAGTCCTAAAAAACATCCATTTAAACCAGGCAGTGTAGAGTGCTGTAGTGTAGTCTGGAAAAATGCTAAGACATTTTTTTTTTTCAATTCTGTTGCGGCAAAAAGATGCAAAAATTACTCTGCACTTTATTGCTTTTAGGTTAGATGCTAAACTGCATTTTGTAGGCGTACTTTGTGTAATGACAATAACATTGAATCTAATCTGCTGAGTGGTATTTTGGGAAATGTCAGAATCAGGGTTTTGGAGCAATATTATTGACTAAAAGTCAGGACATCTTGGCTTCAGCTGCTTGGACTTTATGGAAGCACAATGCTAAATTGCAGGAATATCCCCAATCCTCCTAAGTACAATGAGGCTGAGAATCATGCTACTGTAATGTAAAGCAGCGGTTCTCAAAGTGGGGTCCAGGGGTCCTTGAGGGGGTCCCCAGCAAAAAGGGGAATCATTTATTTACACTATAATTCCATCCATAAGTCACAAACTAAGTCATAAGTCATACACTTTATGAATAAAACACCCAAAAGCAAAACTCCTATGAGATGGGGGACCCTGGGACAAAATGTTGGGGGTCCGTGGTCTAATTTGTGTCAGTTTAGGGGTCCTTGACGTGATAACCGTATCACCAAAACAAATTCCTTGTACACTTGGCAATAAAAACAATTCTGATTCTGAGTTCCAATTCTGATTCTGATAAAGTTTGAGAACCACTGATGTAAAGATTTACTGTCTTCTAATGTTCTAATTCTAATCTATCAGAACGATTAGGTTAAATGTGATGCTCAAAGAAAAGGTGTATAATTAAGTATTACCGCTGACATTTCCTGTTGCATGGTATGTCTCACAGTCTACACAGAAGCTGCCCTGCTTCACAGCACCCAGCTGCTCCAGCTTCTTGTGGAGGATGTCCACTGTCTGCTGCACACTCTTCCCATCTGCCACAGGCACCTGGCACACACTGCAGCGCAAACACAGCACCACACCATGTTAGAAAACACCTGCGTTATCTATAAGGAAGAACTGATGAGCCAAGTAAAACCTGCTTTTAGTTTATGTGCATGTAAAGCGATAAGAAATGCTCCCTGTTTTGCAGAGCATCGTGTGAATGAAAGTGAGCGATACAGCGCTGCAATGTGAAAAAACAATGTGCGATGGTTGAGGCGAGATACTGAAGATGAAGACATGCGTAAACCAAGTTAATAGTGTTCCAAATATTGTTATTATTTGTAATATAACTAAAACCATAAAGTAATAATCTCACCAAGTGACCCCCATTGTTTTCTTGGCTTTCGGTTGAATACTTCCGGGTGAAAAGTGAGTCTTCCGGTAATGTTAAATCATAGTAATTCATATTTTAAACAGCCGAGAAACATTATTGACAATTCGTGATGCTGTATATTCATATAACGTCGAAAATAAAATAGTTTAATGGCAACAAAACCCGTTAATATGACTACATTGTTGATAGGTTAAAGAATGCTGCGTTCAGGACAACTCGGAACTCGAAAGTACCGACTCGAAAATAACGAGTTGCTTGCTACAAAATAGCTGTTAAATACCACATATTGCTATTATTAGAGCGAAATATACAAACACATATTGCATAATTACACAACTCGGATAAATCGGAGCTCAAAAATGATTTCACGACCTGTATTTCCGAGTTGGAGAACCGTTCAATTCGTTTTTACGAGTCGGAGGTCGTTTTTCCCCGAGTTCCGAGGTGTCTTGAACGCAGCAGAAGTTTCGCTGTTACGTGACGTATGTTACGTCACTTCCCCTCTGCAATGGATATCCGCACGTGTTGAATAAGTGACTGTTTACAGTTCTTGTTATTAAATCTAGACTTTAGGTAGCGCCTGCCAACAAAAAACACCCGTATTGTAGCTACATCGTATGTCGGCGATGCCGAAAGTGAAGAAATCTAAAGGCGGAGGAGGAGAGGCGAGCGCAGGAGCGGTACCGCTGGCTGACCAGATCCAGCAGGCGGACACGGTACGAGCCCGAGGCCGGGTGAAGACCAGAGACAGCCGGGCAGAAAACGAAGACAAGTACGTGGACGAGCGTCTGTCGCGGAAGATCTTACAGCAGGCACGGATTCAACAAGAGGAGCTTCAAACCGAATATGGACTGGCACCAGAGAAGAAGAAAACACCAGCCACTGTTCTCGGTAATGTTGGAAGTCAATATGAACTGCACACACATTACTGAACATATCTTATGTTTTACATGAGGTGCATCAAATGTCTGGAGTCTGGTGTCACAGGACTATACGTGTCCACGTACAATCAGCAACATTTGATCAAAGGAAAAACCTTGACACATCACACAAATCCGTTGTATAGTGTACATGTTGAACATGTTTGATAGTGTAAAAATCTTTCAGATGACTGACTGAAAAGGTTGTCCTCGATTATACGATTTTGTGACTAATCGATTAGTTGATTTACTCGACAGATCTGTAAAACTGAGTTTCTCCACAAAGAAAAATGCAAAATCACCACTTTAAATCTTCTGTTTACCAGAGATGTGCTCATACGTTTCTTAGAAATAAGTCATTCAACATTAAAAAAAAGCATAAAAAATGACTAATCGACTAAAGAAATCTTAATCGACCAAGACCAAAACAACCGATTAGTCAACTAATCGTCTAAGAGGGAACAGCCTTATTGACTCAATCAAGGAACATCTGTTAGTTCACTATGAAGTGCATATCTTAAACAACTCTTTGTATTCTAATCAAATCTCAGGGCCGGACACTCAGGATGCAGACTCCGACGAGGAGTGGCCAGCGCTGGGAGAAGCGGGTGCTGATGTTGTGGGTGACACCGAAGTCGTCGTGGACCCTGACGACGAGAAGGCCATGGAGATATTCATGAATAAAAACCCTCCGATGAGGCAAGATGCAACATAATCCTGGCTTTATCTTGAAACTAGCGGTAGAGTTTGAATTTGGATGACACACTACTTTGAATGCTTAGCTGTGTCCTCTCTTTGTGTTCTTTGCAGACGGACGTTAGCTGATATTATTATGGAGAAGATCACAGAGAAGCAGACTGAGGTAGGGACAGTGATGTCAGAGGTGTCGGGGCGTCCAATGCCCGAGCTCGACCCGAGGGTAATAGAAGTGTACAAAGGTGTCAGTAAGGTGAGTTAGAATGTGAGTCTGTACATGTGAGAATCTCCTAGTGAGCAGTTTAAATGATAGGTGTCTTCTGTTCTTTTGCTTCAGGTTCTGTCAAAGTATCGCAGCGGTAAATTGCCAAAGGCTTTTAAAATCGTCCCGGCACTTTCAAACTGGGAGCAGATTCTTTATTTGACCGAGCCGGAGACCTGGACAGCAGCTGCCATGTACCAAGCAACAAGGTGAGAGTTTCATGTCACGATTATCTTGGCTAAAATAATTGCGATTCACGATATTATCCCGATAATCAACGAAATATGTTTAAAACTCTTAAAACGGCACTAAAACAC
>JAOVVB010061467.1:0-14323 GCA_028570985.1 Heterobranchus longifilis | reverse complement strand
CTTCCCCCCCCCCCCCCCCCCGTGTGCATCATACCTTGGGAGTTGTGTGAAAGTCTGTTGATGCTTTGAAATTCAGAAGCAGCCATCACCACCAGGCTCAGCGTCCAAGTCAGCGTCTTCCACAAAATTTCCATAATTCAGGGAAAGGTGTGACATGGGGTGGAGGGTAGAGGGTGCTACAAGCGGGTTAAAAGCACGCGATCGGTCCGATGCCACACCATAACAAGTCCATGGTTTGTCTCCTTCACTTAAACGTTCTGCTCCAAGGCTCATCCAGGTCTCAGATTTCTCCTGAAGGCGAGCGCTTCCTCATCTCACTGGCCTCTGGATTCATGTCAGCAGCTCGTAGAAAACACCGTAATCCATCAGACACAGTCGCTCTCAGGTGTAACTCCAAACAGGAAGCTCTATATTGGAAACTTGTCCTGACCGATCCATCTGCATTCCTGTGGAGGAAATCAATCAGACGTTAAATAAGCTGTTATCTCTCGGAAACTTATCGCTGAATCAGACTGTCGAGGCCGAAACGATTCGTCGATTCATCGAATGGCAGAAAATTACAATTTTGTCCTTTTTTTAAGCAAAAATGCTAAACGTTGGGCGAGGATATGCTGCATTTTAAATTGAATATCTTTGGATTTCGGAGGCTGGTTGGATTTAAAAAAGAAGCAATTTGAAGTTGCCGCTTCGGGCTCTGGTCTGAAGTTTCCACTATTTTATAAACCAGACAATTAATTGATTAATCAGCAGATGAAAAAAGAAAGAATTCTCATTAAGGATGAATCTGCAGATGACTTTCTCTAAAATGATTCATCGTTTTGCCTCCAATACAGCTGCAACGATTAGTCGACTAATCAATTGGTTGGTAGACAGAGAGATAATCACCAACTATTCTGATAATCGATTAATCGTTAAAGTCATGTTTCATGCAAAAACGGCAGAAAATGCTGCAGATTTCCTGCTTTTCTCTGTTTTGTGTCACACTAAACTGAATATCTTTTGGGTTTTGGACAAAACAAGACATTTAAAGACGTCACCTTGGACTTTGAGAAACCGTGATGGACATTTTTCACTATTTTCTGACATTTTATAGACGATTAATCGAGAAAATAATCGTCAGATTAATCGCTAATGAAAATACTCGCAAGTTGCATCAAGAACAACACTGATTTTATTCACATTTGTGCCACTGCTGCACTTATTAATTCAACATTAATCTACTGGAGTGACAGTTTAATGACTAAGTGAGTCTATACAGTGTAACTGAAGCTTAATAACAGAGGTGGATTGTAACTAAGTATAACTACTCAAGTACTGTACTTAAGTTTTCTGCTACTTTATACTTCTACTCCACTACATCTCAGATGGAAGAATTGTACTTTTTACTCCATGCTCCATTTATCCCACACGTACTACTTCGTTGTTACATTTAAAACATATATGATGCAGTACTACAGTATACAGTACACAGTAGTATACAAAGTATCTAAAATTGTCTCCACATTGATGAACTACAACATTAAAATGCTCTTACATGTATTTCTTAGTGACAAAAACAGAATAATGTAATATTCTGTAATAATATAAAGCATTCTGCATGATGAGTATACTAGTCTACTATAGAATACTATAATACCACTAAATATTGCAATGCAGTTTTGGCCAACATTTGTTATTTTCAGTGGTGGAATGTAACTAAGTACATTTACTCAAGTACTGTACTTAAGTACAAATTTGAGGTACTTTACTTGAGTCTTTTCATGTCACTTTGTACTTCTACTCCATTACATCTCAGCAGGAAATATTGTACTTTTTACTCCACTACATTTACCTGACAGCTTTAGTTACTTTACAAATTAAGCTTTTTGTACACAAATCATATGCAGAGTTTATAAAATTATAACAATATATCAGTGTACAAGTACAGCTGAAATAAATAATCAATTAGTTGATTGATGGAACAGAAATATTTTGATCGTTTCAGTCCTTTTTCATGTAAAAGAAATTCCATCTTCTCAATGAATACTTTTACTATTTATACTGTAAGTACATTTTCCTGATTATACTTGCATACTTTTACTCTTGTAATGAAGTATTTTTTTAGACTATAATAGTTTTACTGAAGTAGAGGATCCTTCTCCCACCATTGGTAACATTAAAAAACGGATGCATAAATCTTAAAACAGCGTGCTGCAGACGAGTCGACATGATATCATTTGTGCAGGTTTTACTCACTGACGCGCGCGCGCAGCATGCGCAAAGTACACACTACTGTAAACAGACGTCAGCGGCTCCAGGTGAGAGCACAAGGCTGACGTCCAGTGGAGGTGAGCGGGCTCCAAACACACGGATGACAAGCCTTTTTGGAGGATTTCTCCACTGTGTGTATTTCTTCTCGCAGACAGACAGACAGCGCTACTTACTTGGCCACTCTGACCCAGACAGTTGGCAGCCGGCCCGCGTGCATTACACCGGTACCTCAAATACAACCCTCAAAGGAGCGTGTGCAAATCAAAATAAACCACCTGACATCGCTTTGAAGCCTTCTGCTGTTGTTGCACAAAAAAAAGAAAAGAAAAAGGCGTCAAGAAGTTGTGTCTGCAGACCTGCAATACTTACATAGATCCCGTGCGTAAATGTTTCCTAAAGTGCACATTTTCCACGCGTCCCCTGAGAGGATTTTTAAATCTGCTCCCGACAAAAAAAAAAAAAAAAAAAAAAAAAACTACCGGAAAGATATCGTCCTGTTCTCAGCAGTAGACGGGGGGAAGTGTTAACAGATAGTTACCATGCTCATCTTCATTGTCAGCTCCGGTCCAAGTGTGCAGCAGGCAGAGAGAGCTCAGGACAAAAGGCTTCTGCAGCTCTGAAAGTTCCGCACACATTAAACCTCTGCGCTCCTCTTTTCATCTCCTTTTGGGCTCTGCCATCCTCTTTAAAAAAAAAAAAACTGCAGCGAGAGTCTCCTCTTCACACCAAAGACAGTCTGTCACACACACAAAAAGAGCAAGTTTTCAAAGTGTTGGATTTCCTCCAGCAGAAGGGTTCTATTTTTATCTGTCCGTCTTTATAATCTAGACTTTGTGTTCTGGCTCAGAGTGGCTTAAAAAGTGAGTTGAGGTTGCAGAGAGAGAGAGAGAGAGAGAGAGAGAGAGAGAGAGAGAGAGAGAGAGAGAGAGAGAGAAAGAGAGAGAGAGAGAGAGAGAGAGAGAGAGAGAGAGAGAGAGAGAGAGAGAGAGAGAGAGAGAGAGAGAGAGAGAGAAAGAGAGAGAGAGAGAGGGTGTCCTGCCACCTCAGAGAGACACACTGCTTTTAAGAAAGAGAGAAAAAAAAAGTGCATGCAAACACCAGCAGAAGTTGGCTTGGAGCTGCTCCTCCTCACTACATTGCAGAGACCGGGTATGTCCCAGTCCAGCAGCAGCTTCAAATTGGCAGCTTTTTCAGGCGGGGTGACGTCAGTGCAGATGTGCCTCTCTCTCTCTCTTCCATCAGCTGTGCGCATGTCTATCAGTGCTGCCCTGAAATAACACCAACTCACATAAAACCAGGGCCGGATTACACTAGGCAGACTGTATTTTTCAGCCTATACATGCATATTTTCATATTTGGAAAATAAAACAAAATTGACTTTTAACTGCCACATGATTATGTTCATTGATTTAGTTAGGGACACTTTTTTTTTTTTTAGCTAATCCGATTTATATTTCGGTGTTTGTACGCAATTTGTTAGTCATTTAAGGCAGTGGTTCTCAAAGTTGGGGTCCCCCAGGGGGTCCTGAGGGGGATCCCCAGCAAAAAAGGGAATCATTTATTTTCACTATAACTCCATCCATAAACAATGACAGAATGTATGTCTATTTTGGTCATGGGTTCCACACACTTTCTGTAATAAAACATCTAAAAGCAAAAATCCTATCAGATGGGGGACCCGGGGACAAAACCTTATAAAATGGGGGTCCGGAGGACGGAAGCTGCTGAAATGAAAATATATATAGACAGAAATAAAGTGTTCTTTTTTTATTTTTAAGTTTGGTTTTAATTAGTCATTTGATGACATGATTGACAGCTGTGATTGACTCGCGATTGGTCGGGCGGGACTTCGATTCTGCCCGGTCGTGAATGCTCGAAATTGGTTGCAAAATTACAAGATGGCAGCACCCGTATCCGAGATATTTTGGCTTATATAGCTGTATTCACCCTCCCTTTTAGCGCCTGTCTCTTTAAGCCCTCCTCCCGAAAAAGTCTGCTCTGTTTGTTCAGCGTTTCCGGGTCTTCCGCATCTGCGCTCTCGGCGTCTCTGCACCATCAATGCAGCCGGAAATGACTGTAACGACACTGTAGCGACACTTACGGGCTTGTGTGTATTTCTCTGTGGATTGAGCTTTTGATGTTTTCACAGTATTTATATAGCACCTAGACCTGCTTTATAATCAAAACATACATGGACATCTCACTTTTTACAACATGGGATCTTTAAGTAAAAGTACAGAAGTAATTAACATTTCTCAAGTACACTGAAAAAAGTAAAACAATGCTGTCGTTCGTTTAATGTGTTTTTTCTCATTCTAATAGCTGAAAATTATTAGTTGCAGACAATAGTTTGCATGGAGTTTTAAAAAAAACAAAAACAGGTTTAACTAATTTAAATATATTACATTGAGTCAAATAGTTTGTGTGATCGATTACTTCCATTTTTTTAAGTTCATCCAATGTTTTATTTTTTTCAGTGCAGACAGGTAAAGAATAATGACGCCCACTTCTACTTTACTGCATTTCAGAGAGAAATTGTACTTTTTACTCGACTACGTGTGTTTTACAGATAAGATTTTACATAAAAATACATATGATGAGTTTATAACGTACAACACATTGCTAAAGATGAAACTGCCAGTGGTGCCAATTTTTTTTTTTTTTTTTCATAAATCAATGCTATTGGTGCCCATCTGTCTGTGGGGTTTTACAAATATTAAATTAGTACAAAATATTAAAAACACTGACTTCATCTGAGATAAATAGCTCAATAAAATATTTTCAAATTAGCCTTTTTTTTATTTCCTGAAAAGTTTTGGACATACAAGATTTTCGCCCGATAGCGACCATGTATAAAATCCTAATTTGTCAAGTAACTATAACTGTTAAAAATTAATGTAGTGGAGTACAAAGTACAATATATCCCTTGGAAATACAGTGAAGTAGAAGTATAAAGTAATATACAATAGAAATTCTCAAGTAAAGTACATCCAATTTGAATTTAAGTACAGTACTTGAGTACTTTACTTACGTTTACTTGTGAGGAGTATTTAGTTGGGGCTCCGTGTCATATTTCAGATGTCTAAAAAGGAAAAGAGAAAAGTACAAAAAATAAATACAGATTTGTGCATCAGAACTCCTTGTCACATTTCCACCAAAATAGTGATTTACCCTCATTTAAAAAACAAGGCCCAAACCACTAAAATGATCCAATATTTGACATAAAAGCAAAGATGAGAGAAAAGCCCCAAAAAACGATTACACGTTTGTGTATCAGAATTTTTTTTTTCTTTCTTATTTCCACTCTCATTAATCATCTCACGGCCCCTCAGATTTATCTGGTGGCCCCAAGGAGGGGCCCGGCCCCGGATTATAAAATAGTTAAAAGTAGCTACAACAGTAAACATGCTGCTCTAACATTGATGCATCAGTATTATTAAATATCTAATCAGTTAAAGGCCATTATACTGTGTGTACATTTTGCTTTTACTTGTAACAGATTATTTCTACATTTCTGTATTGATACTTTTACTTAACTAAAGGTGTATTTATTCCACAAGTAAACAAAATATACTTAAAGCATGACGAGTAAAAGTACTCATCATGCAGAAGGGCTCCTGATATTGTGTTACATAATTATATTATTGTACTTTAATGTAAGTCGAGAAAGAATTCATTTTAACTACTTTTGGGTTGTTTATCTATAATAATGCATCATATTTTGTGCAACTGATCATAAGTTTTGCATGTAAAGTTTTAAGTTGAAATCTGAAAAGTAACTATAAGCTGTCAGATAGGATTCATAGGGTTAATTTGCAAAAATAAAATATCTCAGTTTTTATTTATTTTCCTAAATCATGTTTTTTTTTTTTAAATGTATCGTGCACTCAACAGGAATATCAATCAAACTGGTGTTGGTTTATTCATTTTAAAGATGGCTTTTATCTGTTTTTGTGAATTCTGTTTCCTCTGACTTGTACTGGAGTAGAAGTATCATAAAATGTACATTTTCAAATAAAGTACAAGTCAAATATATACCGAAATGTATGCTGCAGTATAAATGATGGTATAAATATGTGCAGAAGATGGTGGTATCATTCAATACATAATGTGAAAATATCAACGAGGAACAATATCTGAAAAAAAGAACATTATGATATTTGTTTGGCACCAACTTTGAATTTAACTAATTAAAACTTCTATTAAACATTTTTTTTTTTTTTTAAACACATAAAAATGTGTCTGATTTTAACGTTAACTCTGTAGTATCCTAAAATAAATCCAGGTTCTTTAGGATACACGTATTTATTTCCAATGAGTATTTTTTTTTAATTTTTTTACTTTATAAGTTTTTAAGCAACTATACACACACACAAACATTCATGCACACACACCTACACCCACCCAATTAGAAGGAAAAATAAATAAATTAAATAAATACAAATTTTAAATAAATAAATAAATAATAACATAGTAAAATAAATTAAACATAAATAATAATAATAATGAAATAATAATAAAATAGTAAAACATAAATAAATAAATAAAATAAATAACAATAAATAATAGTAATAATAATAATAATTATTATTTAAAAAAATAGTAAAACTTAAATAAATAAATAAATGAAGGTTAACTAAACATATGAAAGGGGTTTGGATGGTTGTTAAGTATTTAAACGTTTGCTGAGTAAATGGCTGCATGTGCTCTGGGTGGGTAAAGTATGTCAGGGGTCTGCATGCTGTGGAGTGCAGGCTAATGGCAGCCCCGTGTGTTTTGGTGTAATTTAGCACACGTCTATCTTTAGTCTGTAGGAAATTGAAAATCATGCCTATTCCCTGAGTTTGGGATACAGCTGCTCATTATGTAGCAGCCTGTATCATTACAGTCAGGTTGTCATTACACGCTCTCCTCACACAGCGCGCTGGAGGTGTCGCCTCCAGTTTGTGGGACGCAGCGCCACCGTGTGTCCGAAAGAAGCATAGCAGGGATTTAAAATGCATGGGGTGGGATTAATAATTAATTTTTTTATATAATCACCAAATGTAACTTTTAGACACATGTACTCCCAATGTTCTCCAAGTTACATTTAAGACTTTTTAAAACCTTTTTAATGCCACTTAGAATTAAATTTAATGCGAACTGCACGTTAAAGCATCAAGGATATAATGGAAATAAATGTCAGATTATTGACTTTTCTGCATTGAGATATAATCTTTCAAGAGAGAATCATGATGCGTGTAAGAATCTATTTTTAGACCCCTGCGGGTAGATTAGTCTATCGACAGAAAAACAGTCGCAGACTATTTTGATAATCAATTAATCGTTAAAAGTAATTTTTCATGCAAAAATGTCAGAAAATGCTGTTTTCAGCCTCTCAAATATGGAGATTTCCTGCTTTTCTGTGCTTCATATCACATTAAAGTGAATATCTGGGTTTTGGTTGAAACAAGACATTTAAAGACATCACCTTGGACTTTGAGAAACTGAGTACGGACA
Source organism: Heterobranchus longifilis (assembly GCA_028570985.1). Classification (NCBI taxonomy): domain Eukaryota; kingdom Metazoa; phylum Chordata; class Actinopteri; order Siluriformes; family Clariidae; genus Heterobranchus; species Heterobranchus longifilis. The sequence continues at coordinate 6,574 of JAOVVB010061467.1, read as the reverse complement.
TTTTCACTATTTCATGACATTTATAGACTCGATAATGGAAATAATTGTCAGTTACAGCCCTACAGTGAATTATAGGACAAGGTGTGTGAGCCATATAACTCAAGATAATATGTCTGTAAACACAATAAAGGTTTGCCACTTCCCACCTTTGTTCAGAGGTGGAAGGACCACTCTGTAAAAAATACTCATGCTACAAGTAAAACTTCTACAGTCAAAACTCTGTGAAAGCATTATTATCAAATTTAACGTTAAAGTATGAAACTAAAAGTACCCACAATGAAAAAAAGTGATGACGAAAATGATGCTGCTATTCGTTTAATGTGGGGTTTTTTTTTCATTCTAATAGCTAAAAAATATTAGTTTGGTCATTTAAACTAAACTTTTAATTTATATTTATGGTTGAATATATAAATATTTTTCCATTTTGATACAATATAAACTGGCAGTGGGACCAGAGCGGGACATCAAATTAAAACCTAAAATAATCCAACCTTCAAAATTTTTTAATTTAGGGCAACTTAAAATAATTAGGTTTGCTCAATTCAGAAAATAGTTTGCATGGAGTTAAAAAATACAGGTTTAACTGATTTAAATATATTACACTGAGTCAATGTTAAATAGTTTGTGTGATTGATTACTTATTTTAAATTCATCCAATTTTTTTTTTCCAGTGCATTCTGCAGGCTAAATTGCTCTATCGGGGTTATATTGTTTTTAATTAATTAATATATGAACAGCAATGTAATGTTGTAGTTGGCTGAAATGGAGCTGATTTTAGCTATTTTACAACTGGGTGGTTTATTTTCCATTTTTTATGGTACGGAAGAGAGCTATAAGAATTGTAAACAGAGTTGATTATCATAAACTCACATGCTTTCAAATTTAGAGATTTGGTGGACTTTAAAATGGCACAATTAATGTATAAAGTAAAAAAAATAAGATACTCCCAGACTGTATCCAGAAGTTTTCCAAATTAGAGATTCAGTATGCACCAAGAGGAATTTGCATGTTTACAAAAACAAATGCAAAACAAAGATGTATAAGAGTGACAGGAGTTCATTTGTGGAATAGTTTTGAAAAGGAAATGAAAAATGTGTAATACATAAGAGGTTTAGTGTGTCTATGAATTTTTGTTGTGGACTTTTGTGGTATATATATTATACATATTTTGTTTTGTTTCTTAAATTTTCAGTGTATAAATCTAACCGTATAAAATATTTAATGTCAGAAGGTGTAATAAGGCTTAAGCCTAGGAATGGGACAATAATAAATTTTATCATGGATTGCGATAAAAAAAAAAACACTCAATAAGTTGATCGTGGAGAATTTCCATTATCGGGATAATCGTGAATATCCTCACAAATTGACTGCAGTTTGGTGTGATAATGTTTTGTGACAAAAGTCGTAATGTTTCGAGAAAAAAAACCAGACAATTTTATGAGAAAAAAGTCGTAATGTTTCGAGAAAAAAACTGACAATTTTATGAGAAAAAAGTCGTAATGTTTCGAGAAAAAAACTGACAATTTTATGAGAAAGAAGTGGTAATGTTTCGAGAAAAAAAACGGACAATTTTATGAGAAAAAAATTGTAATGTTTCGAGAAAAAGTGTCAGATTTTTTTCAGAAAGTCACAATTTTATGAGAAAAAAGTCGTAATGTTTCGAGAAAAAAACGGACAATTTTATGAGAAAAAAGTCGGAATGTTTTGAGAAAAAATGTCAGAATTTTTTCAGAAAGTCACAATTTTATGAGAAAAAAGTCGGAATGTTAAGAGAAAAAGTCACAATTTTGAGAAAAAAAGTTTTACATATGTATTTGAGTTGTATAAGTTGAAAACAACGACTGAAATAAACTCAACTAAACTGAATTTACTGTGTAACAATGCATCATATCTCATCGGGAAAATACCCAGTACCTAGCAGAAAGTAACATAATACTCAAATAGTCAGGTACCTCAGTGCTTGAGTAAAAAAACAACAGCAACCTTTGTTACTTTCCATGATTGCCTTTGTTGGTGTGAATGACCTGGATTAATTTGAAATGGCAATAAAACAAGAGTCATAAAAGTTCAAAAGCGTCTTTGTCACTGCAGATCTGCAGTACAGACAAGAAAATATTGTTAAATTTAGTATTTTTAATAACATTTAATTCTCAACAGCTCAGCATATTTTTCCAAAATGAATCTCTTAAAAATAGCCGAACCACGAAAGAAATAAAAATGTTTTTCCATTAATCATTAACTGAACTTTGATCTGGCTGCTGTTAATACAGGAGGGCAATTCATCAACAATAAAAACCTTACTGAGTTATTAATTTCATGCACAAATAATTCAAACCTCAACATTAACATAATTTCAGATGCAATCGATATAAATATAATTGGAAGTTGAAGTTTAATCTTCTTTTTTTAAGCCAATGCTACTTTTATTTCTTATTTAAAATCATCAACTTGCCTCTAAAGGTTGACATTTACATCTTAAATCATAAAATAAAACATGTTGTCTATATGTGTTCCCTAAAATGACATGTGTAAAGGTATGGGGTTACTTTTGTTAATTTTTTGATTCAAAACCAAAATATTTGGATTTGCAAACAAAAGTTTAGGATTTGCAAACAAAACATTTAAATTCCAAAGCAAAACTTTTTGATTTGCAAACAAAACTTTTAGATTTCAAAGCAAAACGTTTGTATTTGCAAATAAAACTTTTGTATTTGCAAACAAAACTTTTGTATTTGCAAACAAAATGTTTGTATTTGCAAAGAAAACTTTTGTATTTGCAAACAAAACTTTTGTATTTGCAAACAAAACTTTTTTAATTTGCAAACAAAACTTTTGGATTTGCAAACAAATTGTTTGGATTGGCAAACAAATTGTTTGGATTTGCAAACAAAACTTTTAGATTTGCAAACAAAACTTTTAGATGTGCAAACAAAATGTTTGGATTTGTAAAGAACACTTTTAGATTTGCAAATTAAACTTTTGGATTTGCAAACAAAACTTTTGGATTTGCAAACAAAACTTTTAGATTTGCAAACAAAACTTTTGGATGCACATGACTACATTTTTAAATCACACATTCATTGTACTTGCAATAATGAGTGGGGAAGTTTTGCTCTCAGTTCTGTTTGCGAGACAGAAGTAATCCCATATAAAAAGAGAGAAGCATGTACGTCAGATGCGGTTTATTGTAGGTTTGGTGGAGGCGTGTTGAAATATCTCTCCACAATAAAACCGAGATAAAGTCCGGAAGAACATTAGTCACCTGCTTTGATCTGTTATAAAGACTCGCGCTGCCTCCGCTCTCAATCTGTCGTCCGGGATCCTCCTCTGTCAGTTTCATCATCCTTCAACCTTCTGGTGAGATTTACCTCCTAACTCATAGTTATAGCTTCATCGTTCTCTCTGCTGGGGAAGATACAGAACTCACGATCACAAAATAAGCCCTAACTCATCGGACATCAACTCTTTTTTTTTTTTTTTTATCCAACAGAGAATTGATCGTGATCATGGCTGTGACCAACCAACCAGGAAGCTACGCACCCTCTGAATTCCAGACCGGCCTGTGCAATTTCTGCGACGACTGCGGAACTTGTGAGCTCTCCTTCCAAATCCTTACTGGAAAATCTGATTAAAATATACACACAGTTAGTACATTTGCATGCAAGAAATAAGATTTCTAGCATTTTTATTAAAGGGTTAGTTCGGATTAGCGATGGGACAATAATGGATTTTATCGTGGATCGCGAATCACAATAAGTTGATGGTGGTGAATTTCCATTATCGGGATAATAATCGTGAGTATCCTCACAAATTGACCGTGGTTTACTACAGTGTCGTATCTGTGGTGTGATAATGTTTTGTGACAAAAGTCGTAATGTTTCGAGAAAAAAACTGACAATTTTACGAGAAAAAAATGTCCGAATTTTTTCAGAAAGTCACAATTTTATGAGAAAAAAGTCGGAATGTTAAGAGAAAAAGTCACAATTTTGAGAAAAAAAGTTGGAATGTTTCGAGAAAAAGTCAATTTTATGAGAAAAAAGTCGTAATGCTTCAAGAAAGTCACAATTTTATGAGAAAAAAGTTGAAATGTTTTGAGAAATAAAAGTCCCAACAAAACAAAATGTCAGGTAAAGTGTGTGTTTTAGTGCTGTTTTAAGAGTTTTAAGCATATTTCGTTGATTATCGGGATAATAATTTTTACCAGGGTAGTCGTGACATGAAATTCTCATATCGTCCCCATGCCTAGTTTGGATGTTTTGCAGTGGGGTTGTATGAGGTACTTACTCATAGTCAGTGTATTACCTACAGTAGATGGCGGTCGGCCATTTTTTTTTTAGGTGGTTAAAATCCACAGCAGTACATTGCTTATCTTCCGTGCACGTCCTCCTGTCTGCTTCTCCAAACAAAGAGGGCGTGCCGACCGCCATCTACTGACGGTAACACACTGACGACGGATAAGTACCTCATACAGCACCACTCGATTAGATCCAGACTATCCCTTTAATACGTGTCCTTCCCCTCTGAATCAGGCTGCTACGGGTGGTGGTGCCTCCCGTGCCTCGGCTGCTCCATCGCCAGTGACATGGGCGAGTGCTGCGGGTGTGGTCTGTTCTGGCCAATCCGCAGCGTCTACAGGACCAAATACAACATCAAGGTAAGTTTCAGTGGCTGACTGTAACACAGAGTATGATAGTACTACCTTCAGTCACATGTAGGTATACTGCAGATAACAAAAGTACAGTTTTTAAACACCGGTTTAGGCCATCTGAATAAAGCTGTAAAATAAAAGTTGTTTTTGCTTATAGGGAGCCGTGGTTACCTCGTCAAAAAGCCTGATGGGATTTTTTTAATTGGATTTTGAATCATTGCAGAAAATAATCTCTGTGGAGAACACAAGTTTATGATACTTACAGGTTTTGTCTTTAAGATAATCTCTCCATATGAACACCACTTTTATGGGATATAAACGAACTACAGCAACAGTTGCATTTTGCGGCCCACGTCACCGCTATTCCACAACCTCTAAAAGTTTCGAATTTCACCAGCGGGGGATTTACAGACGTGTTTCATGTCGCAGAACAAAATGTTAAAATCTCTGAAGCTTGTGTTAATCACAGAACTTATTTCAGACGTCTAAACAACAAAAACACAGTCAGAAAACACACTGACTTCCAGACCAGGAGACAGGAAGTGATGAAATGCGAACTCATTTCCACGTTTTTGGAACTACAAACTGATGATCCCACATCACATGCGGTGACGGAGGAAGTACTCAGATTCTTTACTTATGTAAAATATGCAGAGTTGGGGAATAACAGAATAAGAGTAATGACATTTCATATTTAAAATACAAAATCTGAGTAACTGTGTTCTGTTACAGTTTAAATTAGTGGTATTCTGAATACAGTTTCTGTCTTTAAAAACAGATTATTTGGATTATTATTAGCCTTATTCGCCAAGGAGGTTATGTTTTCGGTTCGGTTTGTTTGTTTGTCAGCGGGATTACGGAAAAACTACGAGCTCAGGTTTTGAGTGTAGCGTGGACCCATTAAATTCTGGAGCAGATCCAAACCGCGGGGCGGATCCACGATTTATTTTTCGCTTCCGTTAACATTGTAAGAAAGGTCGTGGTTTCAGCGGAGGTCTGCGCTCTCCGATTGCCCTTCTACTTTGTTTTTGTTTTATTCGCTCTAAAAATCATGTTATATATTTTTTTTAAATGTAACAATTTGTGTGCGTGCAGTGCAGCTGCCACACGACAATGTGAGAGGAGACACGCAGCCAGGACACAAAGTAATCCAAAGTATTTAGAATATGTTATTTAATTTGACTAATCTAGAATATGTTACAAAGGTAACACTTCATATGAAGGTCATGTCTATAATACAATATAATCACATTCATAACACATTATAATGCATTTATAAGGCTTTATAAAGCTCTTTATAAATGTTTCATGACAACTTATAACAAGGTTTATAAAGTATTATACGTGGTGGACGATGTATTATAAGTTCATCATTCATAATGCTTTACGTGAAAACATCGGTGCATATTAGGCATTATTTGGATAAACTGATCACATATTGGGAATCTAAGTCTTTCTCATCTGAAAACTTTTTTTAAACTGATGGAAAGTAAGATTACAGGCAATTATGAATATTTAACTTATAACACATCATGTCCACCACTTGTAATACTTTATAAACCTTGTCATAAGTTGTCATGCTCGATTATAAACTTACAAAGGGTTTTATAAAGGGTTTTATACAATATAATGCCTTGTGAATGTGCTTATAATGACCTTCATATAAAGTGTGTTTTAGGGCGTGCATTCAGTAATCTGGAGTGGAAAACACAGTTCACAGCCTTGTACAGACTTGCTGTTGCTCTCATACTGATTCAACGTCCTCCTAATAAAAAAATAAAATAATAAAATTCTGTTTCCAGGGGTCACTGTGCAATGACTGTATGGCGGGCATGTGCTGTTCAGCGTGCTCCATCTGCCAACTGAAGAGAGATATCGACCGCAGGAAGGAGCAAGGCATTTTCTGAACGGGTAAGCTTTATATAT
>JAOVVB010061457.1:0-14324 GCA_028570985.1 Heterobranchus longifilis | reverse complement strand
AGCAAAGTTAGAGACTCACTCACACCGCCAACTCACTCCTCCATCCACTCACGCATGCGCACAGAGAGACAGAGAGACAGACAGACACAGAGAGAGAGAGAGAGAGACAGAGAGAGAGGCAGAGAGAGAGAGAGAGAGATACAGATACAGAGAGAGAGAGAGAGAGAGAGAGAGAGAGAGAGAGAGAGAGAGAGCGAGAGGGGACAGCATGCAGCAAAGGACCACAGGTCCGACTCGAACCCGGGCCGCTGCGATAAGGACTCGGGATGCACGCTCTACCAGGTAAGCTACAAGGTAAGCTACCTTGGTGCCACCAAATATATCTTGTTTAAAACTATGTAGACCACAAGTAACAGGCCTGGAGTTTATATTCTGTATTGGCCGAGCCTGAAGGAAGGTTTCTGGGTTAAACACTTCTCCACTTCTTCCCTTTGTACAGAAATTAAGCCAAAATATCCAAAATATCAATATGGGTGCTTGTGATGTCATTTGGAGCCAGAGTCTGTGCAGTAGTGATTGGCAGGGTTTGAATTGCAGGGATTGAGGGAGGGTCTCACCCCCCCCTAATTAAGACTTGGACCTCCCTTAAAGAGGTAAAAACAACAGGTTGAGGGATCAAAACATTTATATATCCTTTTACCCAACTGTAAATATTACAATAGGCCTATAGTTCCCATAATTATGCCTGGAAGAATCTTGTAATATGTCTAAAGTCTAAAGTCTAAAGTCTTGTGTGCGTCAGGCAAGCCAATGGAGACGCTGTAGGTTAATGTAAGTAGCTAGCTATTTAGCTTGTTTAATACACTTTACTTTCTTACCTTCAGAGTTTCTGAATTAGATTGTGTCAAGTCAGTTGTGTCAACTACAAACGTTGTTGTGTGGTATGTGCCCCATGAGCTGATGTAATGGATTTGATCTATCATCATCTCCAGATTGCAGACATTATGTTAAACAAGCAAGATACTGTAAGGATTGTAAGACTTCAGTCCACTGAAGCACGCGCCTGCGCTCGACTGGGCTCCCTTTACGCCCTGGGGAAAAAGTTTTCTCACTTTATAATTCACACTCTGGTGATCGGGGTATCAAAGTCCCACACCCACAAGCACTCTGTTTTTATAGCATCAAATCACTAATTAATAGGGGTGTAAATCACAAGTTTCATTACGATATAATATTATATTGATTCTTTGGACAACAATACAATATTTGCTGATATCACAAAGTCTGCCACGATTTCAATTTGATTTAATTCCGGGGCCTGCGATATCGTTTGCCCATTTAACACAATCACTTACATTTATATCAACTCACAAAAAGCAACTAAAATATGATTTCACAATAGAAAAACTATTCTCTTAAATGAAAAGAATAAATATAAAGTGGGAAAATACAGTAAAGGTGCATCTTAGAGGTGATGATATGTATCGATATTTTCACTTTGCATCAGTGATATTGGCTCGTCGATCATTTAATATATCGATCCAGATCAATGTATCGTTACACCCCAAATAATTAAAACCAAAGTATGAGGAAAAATTAAGACTTGAACAAACATCAGCGTGATAAAATGACAGAAACTATCTTTGGGAAAAAGTTTTGTGACGTGTACTTTGATTTTTTTTTTCTTTGGCACATCTGCTAACATGGAGGCGGTGACTTTATGACTATACTTGAACTTGAACTATCCTTGACTTTTGAGGAGCTGTCATGTCGTGCATCTATACAGTCTGTGTGGTGTGTGTGTGTGACAGTCTGTGACAGTCTGTGTGTGTGACATAGCCTCGGGAATTTGTTATGGGAGTGTGTTTGATGACAGCCAGCATAGAGCCACAGCCACAGTTAAAGTCCATGCTGTTTTAAGTGACTGCAGTCAGCCGTAAAGTGTGAACTCAGGGTGCATCATAATAGTTTATGAATGGCTGAACATTATGTTCGCTGCCACAGAAGAAAGCTAGTTACCAGTAAAGAAAAGTAAATTAGCCTAAAACCAAAGCTGCTCTGCCAAGGTAACATTTTATAGAAAAACAAAATTGCAATTGGATTTCTTCCCTGAAATTATTGAGCTCCATTTGAGAGAGAGCATCTTACTGCAGCACTGCAGTCACGCTGAGACATCAAGGCACCAGACTACAAACAAGAAAATGAGCAGTAAAGATGCAACAGAAAGAGAGGCAGCGAGAACAAGGGGATAAAACAACAACAAAAACAGTGAGACACGGTGAGGTAGAAAGAGAGAGAGACTGCAGAGATATGAGTGAGTGTGTCTGCAGCAAGAGGGCAGACACTGCAGAGAGAAAGAGGGAGGCTGTATGTTCGGCATTAGCACACATCACACGGTGAGAAGTGCAGAAGCTTTCGCTGAAGGAGGCATTAAAACTGGCTTTTACTCAGAAAGGATCCTCTCTCAACGACGAGTCTGATAAGCCGGGAGAAAGAGAGTTTAGCCTTGACAAACACGAGGAGGAAAACCACAAACCGTAGGTAAAAGTGTCCGAGAAAACTGAAAGGAAAAAAGATGAGTGACAAATTGTTCACATTCAGGGTACAAAGGCTCCCTGAATTGTTTGAAAATGAACTTTTTAATTAAATTACTGACTTCATTCTGTCAATAAAGCTCATTCGAAGAGAAACTGGGAAAGGAATTCAAATGGTTAAAACCTGATTTTGTGGCTTAGAATTAAAGCTTAACCCTATCAGAGCTGTCAGAATAATATTTAATCACCATCTCCTTTACCTCTCCTCTAATTCTCTCCTGGAGTCTTTTTCTTTTAGTGTGTGTGCGAGGGGCTTAATTTTAATTCTTGATATATCTGTATGTGTGCAGCTGGTGACTGGCAAACATTAGGTGTTAATGACTGGCCAATAAACGGGTATGCAGGCATGTAGTTGCAGAGAGATGGGATTGGATGAGTGAAAAGAGAGACAGAGAAGACCAGGCATGGGTAAAGATTTAGAAACACTTCAACTGACTGACTGAGAGAAGATAAAGAAAAGAAGAGAAAATAGAAATAGTGAGAGATATTGAAACTTAGCAAAGCTAAGGTCAGACTGCAAACTGACCTTGACTTAACCTCACGTCTCTTCCCTCATAGATAATATAATATAATGGTGTTTCAGTTCAGCAGTAATGCATTTTTATTGTTGCAGTTTTTCTTTACTTTTATAAACCGTTTATTGCAGACATTGTACCAGCATTTTTAATGTGTCTTACCATTTTATTGTGTTTTATTTTTTTATGTGTTTTATTTTTCCTCGCTGCAAAAAGAAGTTCCTCTTCTGGAACACTAAATATCTGACCATTTGTCTTCTTATTCCTGGTGCACACTAGAGGATTTTCAAATCTTAAAGATCCCCTCTCGTGAAAATCAAGTTTTTAACCGTGTTAATATGGTGTTTTTTATGTGTTACAAGACATATCATGAGTGAAATGAGCAGTGGACACCACGGCTGAGAATCTCTGCCGATAACGGTCTCAAAAATCCAGATTCAGACAGACAGGTTTTATGACATCATATGTCTAAGGAACCAATCAAATCACTTGTGGGTGGGACATTCTATCGAGCTGCAAGTGACTAGCGTAACTATGGCAGCAGTGGTGGGCGGGGCTTGAGGCCAGATCCAGAATTTCTTAATGAGGGAGAAGAGTAGATGTACTTCCAGCCCCAGAGTTTGTTTTTAAAACTTTTCTGTGGGAAAACTATGTTAAACAAAATATGAATCATAGCAGAGTATTTTTACATACATTTTTACAAACATAAAATGTTTCTGGAGGAGATCTATAATAAATATCCTGTAGAGTGTGTGCATGTTTGAGATCAGAGAGAAGAATATCTGAGAAGAGTCTCCTTATATTATGTGTGTGATGCAAACCAATTTTTAAATCTGTTAGGATTTTAAAACTTCTGTAGTCTGAGTTTAGTCTGAGTCTCAAGTTTAGGAACCGCTGTGTTAGGTTCAGTTAATTAGGAGTTCATCCCTTCATTCTTACTCAGTCATTTGGCTGCGCTCTTTCCATATGAAATCTCAGCATTATTAGTTATGACTGCAGCAGGAATACAGAGACTTTTTCCATGATGACGCTTGCTTTCGACCCTAAGGGATATCATAGTCCCGGCCTATATTTGACCTGGCAGCATGCACCCAGTCTGTCTAGACACTGCCATGGCTTCGAAGAAACTTTCCCTCAATCTTTTTGTGGCATCATGACACTCCACTCAACTCTCATCCAAAACTCAGTATCCTAACATCGTCAGAAAAGTGAGCCGTCAGAATTTGTTCAGATCCATCTGGTATGTTTAGATCAGAAGTCTACAGACTCTAATTAACTGGCTTAGCTTCTGCAGTGAGAATACAGACTCTTTTTTTTCATGTTTGGACAGAGAAACACACAATCAGATGCTTGTTAAATTGATTCAGCACAGTCAAAATTCTTACCGAAACAGGATGTCTTATTTAAATTCAGTTAATTAATTCAGCTATTCCAAAGTTGCAGTCCCTAATTTTAACAAAACTGTTTCATCATTGGAAGCCAGATCATTCACAGATCTATCCAAGTAACTGATCAAGTTAAACTCATTTGAGAGTTATTAGAGACTAGATGTTGGTGAAGCCTTCAAATCTGTCACACAGCTTTGGGTCTTCAGCATTACGTGTTAGATTGAATGAACTTGAAAATTCAATTTGGTGACTCAGCTGTCTGAGTATCGCTGAAAAGAAAAACTAGCCAGTGTTTATAAGCTTGCAGTGTGGGTGAATAATGCAATAATGGCTTTCATTATCAGTGCAGGTGGTGTTATTCTATTTTTTTTTGGTAAAAGAACAATATGGTATGACAGCTTTATTTCAAGCAAAATAAAAACTTAATTTGATGGAGTCTCTTAAAAGTAAAAATGAGTCAAAGAGAGTTAAAAAGAAAAGATTGCCAGAAGCCAATGGCATTTGTAGGAGATGATCTGTTATATTGTGCATGTGCATCATTGTCTTCTCCTGAATAGCTTATAAAGCAATTTTACAACTGCCTCGATATACGACGTTTAATTGTAGGACTCCTCATAGACAACTTGGATTTCTACTATCACTATCAATATTCAAAATGTTGTTCCTGTAGCCGAGCACTGTGATCTTCTTTTTACATGGTGGGAGGTAGCTTTGCAGCTGAATCTATTAGCTAGTGTGCTCAAGAAAAGAGGCAAATGATCTGGAGTGATAATTGTTGGGCTAGCTAGTTCTGATGAGGCATATAGACGGTGAGGTGACCTCAGGCTCCCGGTGTCCTTAGCATCAACAGCGACTAGCACCTGGTGACAGAAGCGTCCACTGTGGTCTGAGGACAGTTTAGCTAATTAGTCAGAGACGGTTCAGAAAGAAGACGGCGCAACTTAGTCATTTCCTGTGTCTGTGTCACATGGGTTTTGCCACTGCCCCGTCCCTTTAGGGGACTAGTAGCATTCACTTTAATGGGAGAAGTGAACGTGAACATTGATTATGACCAATTTTTAGTAAACATTGGACCCATTTTTTCACAAGCCACATATCTTTCGAACATTCTGACACTGAAATGTCATTTTTCAGGAGAAAAAATAAGGAGAAAATTAACTGGAGACCTGTCTCTATCTCAGCGACACGCTCTCACAAGATAAGCTAATGTATTAACATTTGCGAACGCCATAGCTAACTCATTTTTGTAATACTAAATATGTCTGTTAGCTGTGTAACTATCTAATGTTTGCAAAAGAAAATATTTTTTAAAATGTCTGAGCGTCACAACCCCCGCGAAACGACTCGTTTCACTATCAGGATTTGATCCATTCGGTTTGTTAACATTAGGAAAGTGTAGAAGAGCCTGAATTATCTAATCCCTATTCAAGTTAGCCAGAGCACTAAACCGGATGGAGCCGGCTCCGTCCGGAAATCTCTAGTGCGCCTGCTCTATGGGCCGCATGACGCAGAAGTAGTGCCGATCATCCGAGGATTTTTGGAGGCGGCAGTTGAGCTTTTTTGGCTCCATGCACCACTGAGCAGCTTTCATAGGAATAAACGGAGCTACATCGCTGTATCCAGGTTTTATTGTACATCCATGAGGCGACCGCACCTTCTTAGGAAGCAGGAAGTTTATACCATTTCATACCATTGCCGCAGCTTGTGATGCATCATCTTTTTGTTATAGAGCATATTTGGATTAGCTTGGCCTCTGACAGCTGCCTCATGCTACTCAGAGAACTGGGGCTGAGCAAGCAAAGTTTTGTATTGCAGTGGTTGTTTTTAAAGGAAATACTTAATGCAATATTTTAATTATTTGAGTATCCACACTTTAAGCCTGTGTATCTCGTTACATCTGCTGTACAGTATTAGGCTGTAATAGCATTATTTAAAATGGGATCTGCAAGTTTATTTATTTCACAGACCCAAAATGATTCTTTCTTAATTCCCCTTTAATATGGTTATTTTGGAGACAAATTGTGACATTGAGCGTGTTCGAGACCTGCTCGATATGAAAAGTGTCCTGAGGTGACTTTTGTTATGATACGACGTTATAAATAAAATTGAATTGAATTGAATAGATGCTAAAAACTCTATTGCCCTGGACCATTTGAATGAATGTGGTTTTAGGTATGTCTGCAACAGTGCAAGTTGATTATACAATCAATTAAGCTCCTTGTTGAATATATTTAGACAGAAGTTTCTTGGAGATTATTTATAATTCAGTAATGGAGTGCTCATTGTAGACACAGCTAATGTAAACTGTGACTCTAATAAGGATAAATTCATCTGCAGTTTTTGTGCTCTCTGCTACAGCCATGTAATATATTAAATCAACTATGGATAACAGTCATTTATTCACTTAATTATGTCCATTGACTTAGATTGACTGCAGCTGTGCCTTTTGTATCACACTCTCTTGCTAAACAAGATAATGCAAGTCACTCTGAAAACCAGTGCGACGCTGATTTGGCCCTCATAGCAAGTCAAAATGTCAGGATTGTTAATTTTACTGAAACAATATTCCTTGCTTGACACAGCTGGACTAGCTGATATTTATTAAATGCAACACAGTGCCGTCTGTCTCATTATTTACAGTAACACATGCGGTCCCAGTGTGTAGTGCGAGCCACTGTAGAGCCATACATCCTGCTGAAATTCTACATTAGCAGCTTCAGGAGGGTTGTAAATTAGAAATGAGGAAGCATGTAGTGACACAGACCTCCAGACCTGCACCAGGACTCTCTGAGGCCCCACACAAGCCGCCATTTCAATTCTCCAAATAAATCCTTCTGTGGCCAGAACTGCCAGGAACTAGTAATTCATGACTGCATGCAGTGTAAAGAGAGACTCACATGATGGCTACATCTCTCCTTCTCCAGTGACACCAGAACACTCCCCGCTGTGATCCTCCGTCCCAAAAGCCCAAAGAGCATCGTAGCAGTCTGACAAAACAGAGCTGTCACAGTCTGTCTGCACCGAGACACAGAACAGACTCTATCTGTTCATCTGTCCACCTATCTACCTTCTTTTCTTCTCCTTTCTTTCTTTTCCTCCATCTTTCCTTCCTATCTATCTATCTATCGATCTATCGATCTATCGATCTATCTATCTATCTATCTACCACCTTCTTTTCTTCTCCTTGCTTTCTTTTCTTCCATCTTTCCTTCCTTCCTTACAATCTGTCTATTCATCTTTCTTTACATTCTTCTTTCCTTCCCTCCCTTTATCCTTCTTTTCTTCCTCCTTTCTTTCTTCCAGCTTTCCTTCTTTCCTTCCTTACTATCCATCCATCCATTCTTCTTTTCTTTCTTCCATATTTCCTTCTTTCCTGTCTGTCCCTCCATCCGTCTGTCCGTCCGTCTGTCTATCTTTTCTTCCATGCTGTACAGATTGTAATTTGTGATTTGTGATATTGGGTTATATAAAGAAAATTGACTAGACTTGTCTTCCTTCCTCCTGGCCTTCTATTTTCCCTTTCTTCCATCTTTCCTCCCTCCCTCCCTCCCTCCTGTGTATCGTGTTCTGGACACAGCCCTCTGCTCTGCACACATTCTGCTCCATGTGGCTTCAGCCTCGTGTGTTTCCCGTGTTTGGACAGCGGCGAGACAATCAAGTCTGTGTTAAATGCGGCCTCACACTGGGCTCCACGCTGATTGGTGTCCACACAGGCCGGATTTCAACTGCCTGCTCAAATGTGACTTTGTTTGTTGTGCCATCCATTCAAATCTGCCTAATATCTCATGAGCAGGTGAGAGCAAGCTCATCAGATTTGAGCAGGCGGTGTAAATCCAGCCCGTGTTGACTGACACCAATCAGCAGAGAACAGAGTGAGAATGTGTATTTGTCACAGAAAAGCTGCCTGTCCTTTCAAATATAATGTGACAAGTCTTTATTTAATTTATTATTTTATTAAATGATTCTTTATTTATTGCTGCCTGAACAGGAAAAAACTATGTTTCCTTTTGTTTTAGCAAAATGTCACACGTAGATGAGAGAAATTAAGGATTTGATCCAGCAGTTAAAATGAAGAGGCAGCTGGTTTAAGGGAGCTCTCTGGAGGATTTGGTTGCAGCTGGTTGGTTTGGGAGGTGGCAGCGATAGAAGAGGGAGAGTCACAATCAAATCGCTGCAATTAGTAGAAGAAGCACAGGAGACTAGTGCCCCCCAGTGTTTGCTTGATATATGATTAGTGTCCATATGCTGCTGTGAAATGACTGGATTAATAACTATATATCTCAGTAGAAATTCTTTTTTTTTTGTGGTGTGCTACTGATCCAGTGAATTTGGACTTTAGTTTTTGGCACCAGTATATACCATGGGACCTCAACTTTAACTGCTGATACAATAATTTATAAATAATTTATATGTGCCCTCTGCAGTTTCACTCTCTTTCGAATCCAAACCCAGGCAGAGTTGCTGAGTGTTTGAACATGAGATCTGTCGGACTCTGTGGTTGTTCGTCCATAACATGAGGAGAGGCTGGAATGCCATCTAGAGGTTAGGTAGCTAATTGTTATGTACAGTGGTGGAAGAAGTACTCGGATGCATTAGTAAAAGTACCAATACCATAATGCAGAAATAATCCTTTACAGGTACAATTCTGCATCCGAAAATCTACTTAAGCAAAAGTATATAAGTATTAACAAACTGTATGTGAAGTATCAAAAGTAAAAGTACTCGTTCTGCAGAAAAATGTCCATGTGACTGATATATTATTATATATATTATATTATTATATACGTCATTATTAGATTGTTAATACTGATGCATCTGTGTGCAAGCAACATTTTACTGCTGTAGCTGATTTAGGTGGAACTAGTTTTAAAGGGATAGTTTGGATCATTTGGAGTATGTGGTACTTATCCATAGTCAGTGTATTACCTACAGTAGATGGCGGTCGGTACGCAGTTTGGAGAAGCAGACAGGCACAGAAGCTAAGCAATGTACTGCTGTGTACAGGGTCACACAGCAAAACATATTGCCACCTAAAAAAAGGACCACCTATACAAATCAAAATCAAGTGTACGCTATATTTAGAATATTTTCACCACTTTACGTTGCCGTGAGACAGCCCTTTACAATGGGGACTGAAACCATTATATAATCAATGCTCTCTTTAAAGCAACCAGACTCTGTTGACAAAAACAGTAATTTTACCTTGCAGAACACGGGAGTTGCTGCTCTACCGCTGCCACCACTCGGTTAATTTTTGTGTTATTGTGTGACTTTGGTGTTTTCAAATCAAATCAAGTTTATTTATAGAGCACATGGGTGCCTCAGTTTGTAGTACTAAATCCAGGAAATGAGTTAGCATTTTAGCACTCCCGGTTCCCTCACTTCAAAGTCAATGTTTTTTTTAATGTATTTTTGATTGGACATCTGAAATAAGGTCTGTGGTTAACACAAGCTTTAATGTTTTGTTCTGTGACATAGAATACGTTGGTAAATACCCCGCTGTTGGTTTTCAAAGCTTTTACATGTCTTTAAAAAAGGCGGTTACTAACAAGTGGCTAAATGAGACTACAGAGGTTGTCGAGGACATAAAGTGACTAGCCTAACGCTAGCTTTTTACTTCTGCCGATTGCATGTACGCTTCTAAAATCATAAAAGTGGTGTTCACATAGAGAGATTATCTTGCTAGAAAAAAACTTGTAAGTATCATAAACTTGTGTTTGCCACAAGCTTATTTTCTGCAATGATCCAAAATCCAATGGAAAAATTCCATAGGCTTTTTGTCAAGGGAACCAGATCGACACTAACTTCCTGATTGGCCTACAAAAATACATCATCCCTGGGGCTCCCTATTTAAAAATCAGAGTGTTGTACAATAATAACAAAATAACATAGTAACAGCAAAAAAGCAGTAGTGATGCACAATTAATAAGTAAAGATACAGATGGAAAACATCAACAAATGAGACACCTTAAGGACAGTCAACAGCCAGAGAGAACATGGGGGTCTTAAGTTTGGCCTTAAAAGTGTCTACAGTGGGGGAACATTTAATTGAAAATGGTAAGCTGTTCCAAAGCTTGGAGGCGGCTACTGCAAATGCACGATTGTCCTCAGCCTCGGTCGAGGGACAGCCAGGAGCAGCTGGTCTAAGGATCTACGAGATCTGGGGGCAGAGGAGTTCAGTAATGTACTGGGGCGCCAGGCCGTGTAAAGCTGTAAAAACAAATACAGCCTTAAACCCAGTCGTATACTTGACCAGCAGCCAATGCAGGGCAGCTGGTACAGGTGTGATGCTGTCTCTCTTCCTGGTACCAGTTACTATAGCAGCAGCATTCTGCACCAGCTGCAGGCGAGACAGGATGACTGGTTAATTCCCAGATACAGAGTGTTACAGTCATCCAGCCGAGAGGAAATTAAGGCATTTGTTGCAGTTTTCAAGTCTTTGAGTTTGGTGATATTTCTTAGCTGGAAAAAGCAGCTTTTCACAAGCCTTTACTTGACAAAATTTAGAGCTGAATCGAAGATGACACCAAGATGTCTGGCATGAGCCTTAAGATTAGGCGCCAGGGGCCCTAAGTGATTTGCTATACCCCCAGTGGAGTTGGAGGGACCAAATAACGCAACTTCAGTCTTACTATCATTTAATTGAAAACAAAGTTTTTGCCATCCAATTTTTGACATGGAGGCCGTCAAGGAGGGACCTCACTGTGTTGCCATTATTACCAGGTTCTAAAAGGAGATATAGCTGAGTGTCATCAGCGTAGCAATGATCGGAGATATTGTGTTTTTGGAAGATAAAGCCTAAAGGGAGCATGTATAAAGCGAATAATATGGGCCCCAAAATGGAGGAGAAAATGTTTCCAGTTTTGACAGAAAACGATTTATCAGTGAGGTAGGAGGCAAGCCACTGGAGGGACTGTATTGAAAGCGGAGCTAACGTCTAGTAGAATTAGTATGTCACATTTACCAGAGTCAAGAGACAGCAGTAGATCGTTGGAGACCTATCTTTTATTTCCTCCTCCATTTTCCCTCTACTCTCTTACATAATTGTCTAAGAGCGTGGGTGTCATAATTGAGCCAGGGTTGAGTTTTAGTCTTAGGATTTCTGATTTTGAGTGGGACATCAGAGTCCAAGATACCTTCACATGTTGAGTTTTAAAAGGGTTAGGATCTAACAAAACTAACTGAAAAACTAACCGAAAAACTAACCGATTGACCAGCAACTCCCATGTTCTGCAAGGTAAAATTAGGCCTACTGTTTTTTGTCAAATGAGTCTGGTTTTGAAGGTGGCTTTGAAGAGAGCATAGATGTATATAACAGCTTCAGGTCCCCATCGTAAAGGCTGTCTGACGGCGAGGTAAAGCAGTGAAAATAATCTAAATATAGCATACACTTAAACTAAGACTGATGTTTTTTAGGTGGTCCTTTTTTGAGGTGGCTAAAATATGTTTTGCTGTGTGGCCCCGTCCACAGACAGGAGTCCATGTCTGGACTGTTTGCCTCTCCTTATGCCATCTACTGTAGATAATACACTGACTATGGATAAGTACCTCATACAACCCCACTTCAAAAGATCCGAACTATCCCTTTAACTTCTTCTTCTGTATTTGCACTTTTCTCTAATCTTTTGTTGTGATATTTTGGATAATTTGACCTCTTTGGACCCCAAACAATGAAACTATGTGAGACATTTGAGGGAAAATGTCTCATGTTGGAACTGCTAATAACTCATAGACGTCTGAAACATGAAACACGCCAGCCAGACACTGCTTTTTTGTAAGAGGTCACAAGTCAAAAAGGTTGGGAACCATTCGTTCAGTTATTTTTTTATGTGAAATCTTAATCTGCAAAGTAATCAACTATAGCTGTCAAATACATGTAGTGAAGTAAAAACGACAATATGTACCTCTGAAATGTAGAGAATTAGCATAAAATGGATTTACTCAAGTACTTGAGTAAATGTACTTAGTTACTTTCCACTGCTGGTTATGTATCTGAGGCATAATCACTTTAAACATCACATTAAAACACTGAATGTTTAGTGTAATCAAATTTGATCAATGCTAAAAAGTGGAAATTACAATTTACTTGGGGTGTTTTTTTTTTTTCATAGAAAAATGAAATCCTGGACTAGTTTCTCATTCATGGATGAAGTCTTCATTATATCCCTTTTAGTGGCGATTCTCCACGGAGAAGCACTAAGACTGTATTGACCTATATTATTTCATGTATTTTCGGCGTACAGTATGTCTTTAGCTATTCTTCCTCGCTGTGACTCAATATCATAAATCCCTTTGTGTAGGTTGGATTGATGGTGTACATCATTCATTCGTCTCTCTGTTACTGGATGTTTCCAAGCGCAGGTTGTTATCAGTGTGTAACCAAGCTGAGTCAGGAAGGTTACGTGACTCCCAGGATTCCACAGGCCGCATTTGCCTTTATGTACAATACGGGGTGAAATGTTACAGGCTTATCACACACAGCAGGCAAATGATGTATCATTAGGAAATAGAAATGTATAACATACCTTTTGTTAAAGTGTGTGAAAGCACCAGTATTACCATGTTCTGAAGGCCTGTGTGGATCAGTGTTGCTGAAAGAAAAAAGTAAAGACACGATTTGCTCTGACAAAGTGCTAGCCTGGTTGGTTTAATGACATTTTAAGAACTTCATCTGAATATCCCATTGAGCCTAATGAGGGATACATCCTTTCCCCCTGCAGCTAAAGTCCTGTCTCTGTGGAAACCGACTGATAGCAGGTAGACTTTGCCCTGAAGGGGAACCAACACTACAGGAAGAGTGGCAGAGCAGATTCCTGGCCGTCACAGCAGAGGTAAGACACGTCCGAGTGGATTAGATCTGCAGTTAATTGATTTATGTGAAAAGACTTAAGTCAAACAGCAGTCGGTCATTTGTTGAAGACTTGAAAACACGAGAGGGGTATTTATGAAACAGCTTCATTCATCATATCTCGGAAGTGATGTTCAAGCCTTGCGGGCTGTGTAAGCGAACAGAAACAAAGTCCGCTGCATGTGATTCAAATATTTGAAAATATGTTCATATTTCCGCTGTGTTTCTTCAATCGAAGGTTTTACTTTGAGGAGTTGAGTTGAGGAAGCTGAAGTAGTCTAGATGTGGTTTTAGGTGGCAGATGATTTCGGCTGATGCTGTTAGCACCCAGGTGTCAGTAGCCAACAATGCTATTAGCATCCAGGTGCAGGACTGTAGCACTCAAGTCCGGACTCGAGACCACTTTTTTGAAGTCTTGCAGTTGTTTTGGTCTTGTGCTCTTTTAAGTTGTTCCTGGCTGCTGATTCAGGATCAGTTGTACAGAACGCTGCCTAAATTGTAGGCATTGATTAGTTTGATGTCAGAAGATAGATCAATCTTGTATAGAGATTATCGATTATTTCTAATCACTGTATTAGCATTGAAAAAGCACTATGGCCTATTATGGTCTTGAACTGTACTTGGTCTTGACTTGGACTCGACGGGACCTGGTCTTGGACTTGGGCTTGACTTGGGCTGCATCTGAAATGCCATACTATGTACTACATACTCAATAAGTATGCTATCGTTCAACATACTTTTGTGTATGCAAACAGTAGTATGAATCTTTTCGGACGTACTGATCTGTAATTACCGTGTGAGCCTCCTTGCCGGTTAGATACGTAACCATGGTAACCTGTGCCAACCTCAGCGCTACTGTCGTTGTCAGATTTTACATTACTGGAAAAAAAGTAAGCAGTTAATCCAACGGTCGCAGGGGATTTTCAATGTGTACAAATGTAAATTGAAGCATTATTGATGTTAGAGCTGCCTGGTCGCTGTCCGTTTGTCTGTTATGAATGTTGTCGTCACTACCGCATTGCATTGTGGGATATTTATG